>NCSJ02000276.1:0-57795 GCA_002812745.2 Scytalidium lignicola
CCCAAACCATACCCACCCTTCGCAGCCCATCGGCAGTTTAAAAAAATACACACACAGACACAAGGAACCAAAAAAAAAACACGTTGTAAATTTCCGAGGTGGCGAACCACACAAGCATCAAGCATTGCACACACAAAAGCGTAGAAAATAATAACACCTACTACCCCTACCCCGTAAATAAAATTAAAATTAAAATATAAAAAACCGCCCTAGAAGCAATCCAGAAGGTGCCCAGAAGCACACACAAAAAATCTTTGCCCCACCCCATCTTCTTAATATCGCGTCATCTCCGAAAACGAAATCTGCAAGATCAATCTCAATCACGCACAAATCACATGACATTGTAGAAACGACAAGGGGAGAGGGATCCACAAATCCCACGTGCAACTGTTCTGTACTCTACTCCGTAGAACTGGGTGATGAGAATCAAAAAACGTTAGCAAAAAGCAGAAAAATTATAGGAAGAAAAAACTCGCAGCNAAAAAAACNAAAAACNAAAAAAAGGCCAGGTTAAAATAAGTTAAGTGTGGTAAAATTTCACTTTCATCGATCGATACATCTAGGTCTCGAATCCAATTACCTAGCTAATAATNCCCCCCCCCCTTCCTCTCCCTCTCCCCTTTCCCCTTCCCACACACAACAAAAAAAAAAGGCACACAATAAAGTACAAAAAAAATTCCAAATCCAAAAAGAAAAAAAAGTGTTTCAAAATGCTTCAAAAAATAATGCATTACGATGGAAAGAAGAAGAAAAGCAAAAAAACAAAAAAACAAAAACAATCAATCCCACCCAGAACTCCCATCCAATTAAGTCTTCTCTTTATTTTTATCTTCCTTCTTTCAATTCAGCTTCGTGTCATCTGGAGGAGCTGCGACTCCGTCTGACTCTGGCTTGCTTGCAGCACTCTTTGCATCCCTTCTATATCAACAATTGCTTCGTTAAACACTGCCATCATCTCCGCTGCTACCTTGTTCCGGTTGTACTCTCCTCGGAGCTGCCATAGCCTATCCATCAGCTCGCGGTTGATCTGCTCCAGTTGCTCGATCGAGCATCCGCTTGATCCTTCCGTCAGTCTCTTGAGCATATCTTCCACGAAGAACTCATCCAGGATGAACTCTCTTTGTGTTGAAGCCTCGGACGGGTTCGGCTCGATGGGTGAGTCATGCAGAAGATTTGCCATACCCGAAGGCCTTGACTTCGTTGATCGTGGGAAAGGCGGCACTGGAGGCTGAGATACACCCTGACTTCCGGAGCTGGGGGTCTGTGAAGGGTACCCTTGAATATTCCCACGTGCAAGTCCATGCGCTTGAGAGTGAGGCCATTGCTCATCACCGCTGGTCTCGCCTTGTGTATGTTGTGAGTTCCGTTGTGTGTCTGGTAGTTGAGAGTCAGTGCCAGGCCCGGTTCCTGGACTAGGAGAACCGGGATGACCAATCCCATTCGTTGCCTGAGTACTCCAACCATCCGAAGTCTTCTTTCCAGAAGTAGTAGTCGAGGCATCGTTGATAAGCGCCATTGGCGACGTATCAGGTGGAATTTCTTGGAAAGCAGATCGCTGTGATATTTGCGTATTGTGGAAAGAAGTATATTGCGATACGTTCCTTGGCTGACTTGGGATTCTTGGCCACTGTTGCGATTTCTGTGGCGTTTTGTTCGAGAACTGAGATACCTGCTGAGAGCGGAGCTCGTCATCTGTACCACTCATTTGGACATCATCACCACTTGTACGAGATGGAACTGATGTTCCATTGCTGATAGGTTGATGGGCCTGTGACCCGGCCGAATGCCCATTCGATAACCCACCTGAAGTCTGCGATTGTCCTGGTATCGTTTCCCCTAACATGATTGCTCCGGACGCTACTTGGTCTGAGCTACTGTTTTCTTGGACGTCCGACAGTACAACGGAGTCGAATGCTTCGCCTTGAGCTCTTCTCTTCAACTTTTCCTCTCTTTCTCTTGCCCTTTGAAGTTGCCTCCGATAGACATTCTCGCAATCAGCAAAAGCAGGGTTTGCCTCGATAGTAGCTATATCAACCTCTACATTTGCAAGAAGCTCGTTTGCCTTTAGGGTCCTCTCCTTATCTCCAATGTGCTTTGCATCCTTTGCAAGAGATCTAATATCAGCGAGGAAGTCCTTCGGTCGTGCATAAAAGCCATTCGACAACCGTTCTTCAATAGTGGTGGTCTCTAAGTTATAGAAGAACTTCCCACTAGCTGTTTCTCGGAGTCCTTTGACACCATCTTTGTCTGTATCAAGCTCGAAAGGACGGAATTGCGGTATGTCCGGACGCACGAAATTCGGATCAAGTTCATCATAGAGATATTGTATCTGACTCTGTGGTATGACCGGGGCTCTAAACTTGCGATATTTGCGGTTAATTTGGTCCATGATTGGTTGTATTTGAACTTTGAGTAAATTTAGCAGCTGATGATCCCGCTTCTTCTGTGCCTTGATCTCTTCCTTAGTCGGTGGCTTCAGGGGCGGAGGAGGGGCAATAGGGAGAGTTTCTAACTTCCGCTTCTTCCGATTTAGCGGTTCAGGGAAATCTTTGGGTGCCTTTCGTACGTAGGTGGCAATATTTTGGAAAAAGTCCTCACGATTTTGCTAGCACTGGTAAGCAGGCGTAGAATTAAATGAGAAGAGACACTTACCTTGGACGGCCGTTGAATTACGAATCGATTCTTTATCGAGAACCCAAACATGTCACGCAACAAATCAGGATTCACTTTGTCAGGCGTACTTTCTGTAATACCAAGAACTAAGACCGGGTCTGTTGGAGGAATAGACCGAAGAAGACCAAGGAATGTCGTAATTACTGCTTCGCTTAGAGTGTGGTACCAAGTATCGATGCCAGGTAGGTATATGACACTAGGCTTGTGGCGTTTTACTTCAGTAAATAGTTGAACAATCGCAGCTTCAGGAGACTGTAACAGAGTCAGCAGGAACATTTCGTCAATAGAGATGAAGACTAACCCGTGTAGAGTCACTATAAATTGTTGGCAGGTCAAAATTCTGTACATGTAAACCCTCGAAATGGTTCAACACTGCGCCTCCAATATAAGCCTGCCCCATGCCAGGTTCACCACAAATAAGTAATCTTGGTCGGAATACTCTAGATTTCTCAAACTCCTGTTGAAGCGTCTCTCTCCCAAATCCATAATCGTCGTCATCCGGTTGTTCATACATTGCTTCCTGCAAAGCTGTAGTCTTCTTTTTCTGAGGGATTAGTCCATCTAATATCTTCTCTATTGACTCGAGTTGGTCTTTGAGGAGAGGCTCAATAAGCTTTGGCAATGGAGCAGCACCTGACGAAGTAGATCGTTCTGACGAAGGTATCATCTTTTTAACAGACAACATGAAGTCTTTAGCCGTAATCTTAATATTATCTGGATTGACAATAAGTTTCTCGTTTGACGAGTATATCTGGGGGTAAGTTCGCTGAATGGCATTCAGGGCAGCCTCTGTACAAAGAGCACGGAGATCGGCACCTCCATATCCCTTAGTAACATGCGCTAATGAATCCTTGAACTGTTCATCGATTCCCCAATCCCTTGTGTGTATATTGATAATAGACTTGCGACCCGAAAAGTCCGGCAAAGGGAAATAGAACTCTCTATCGAAACGGCCAGGTCGACGCAAAGCAGGGTCGATATTATCCGGTCTGTTAGTAGCTCCAATAACAATTACCTGTCCGCGGCCATCCATACCATCCATAAGAGCAAGTAACGTAGATACAATTGAAGCATGGATTTGCTCCTGCTTGCTTGAACGGACTGGTGCAAGGCCGTCAATTTCGTCAAAAAATATTATACTAGGTTGGGTTTTCCTTGCTTCCTCGAACAGTAATCGTAGCTGTCTCTCAGCTTCACCAACCCATTTGCTCAGGGCATCAGCGCCCTTTCTCATATAGAATGTGATCTTGCGTCCACCAGATCCCACAGTAGCAGCGAGAGCACGCGCCAGAAGAGTCTTACCCGTGCCAGGAGGTCCATGGAAAAGAACACCTCTTGGAGGAGTGACATGAAATTTCAAAAAAAGCTCTGGATAGAGTAAAGGCATCTGGACCATTTCTTTCAACTGGTCGATGTGGCCTTCCAGCCCACCAACCTTGCTGAAGTCCACGTTTTGGTCCACGCCCAGGGGATCAGCATCAGCCAAAGCCTTTGCACTCTTGATTTTTCCAAGGTTTGCTGGGGTACCAGTAATTGCTGTAATCGGATCAGTGCTAGTTGTCTGTCCAATTCCAGGAAGCAACCCAGGCGGCAATGCTGAGGTTGGTGTCATTCCAACATTGCCGCCTACACCAGGTCGCTGCATAGTCTCTTCATCACTGCTGTCAGAATCTACATTCCCAGCTGCTCCAGTTCCCCATGGACCGCCAATAACTGGTGCGGGCCCCCCCGCTCCGCCAAATGGGCCATAAGTAGTATATAGATTCCTCTCCCATGGTTGACTAGCTCCTCCTCGTCCACCTCTTGCTCTGCGTGTGGGTGTAGGCGCAGCATCTTCAGCATCCTCATCAGCAGCATAGATCTGATCTAATGGTTTAATACTGTAGTCAACAGGTTTCCGTTCACGGCGACCTTTCGGCATAAACAAGATCTCCGAGTCTCTATTTCGTCGTCTGCGGGATCCAGATTTGAGATCTTGCAACTCTTCTTGCAATTCCTCGGGATCAAGCTCCTCCTCATCTTCCGATGGCTGACGTCTTCTTGAAGTGCTCTTAGATTTTGCGCTACGACGTGAGCGTCTCCCTCTTCCAGGGCTAGATTCGGAATCCTCGACGTTCTTGCCCTTAGACGGCGAGGCATCTGAAGATAAATCCTCCTCGCCAGACTCTTCTTGAGGTTCGGGCTCGAAATCACTACTCTGTTCTACAGTCTTTCGGTTCTTGCTTCCGCGGGTTAATCTTCGAGAGCCAGCCTGTTGCTCTGCATTTTCTTCGGTTTGCTCGGCAGTGGGTTCTGAAATGTCTGCACGAGTCGACCTTCTCGCGGATCTGGCAATAGGGCCTTGGTCGTCTTCATCATCATCCCCATCCCCGGCATTAGCATCCTCGCCAACGACTTCGGAGGCTTCAGCTCCTACAACCTCTTTGGTTCCTTGTGCAGGACTCTGTGCTACAGGTTCTTCTTCTTCCACTTCTACTTCTACCTCTACTTCTTCTTCGTCTTCAAATTCCGTAGCCTCAATCATGACCTCATCGCTCTGTTCAATTGGTTGTTCATAAGAGCTTGTCTCATTTATTTCCTCCTTGATCTGGGATGGTTGCTTCACTCCTTTTGAGCCGCGTGTAGACCTCGCCCGTGGTAAGGGTTCTGGCGTCTTAGAGGATCTAATCACATGTCGTCCTGATTCTGACAAAGCAACGAGCTCGTCCCCTTCTTCGGTTTGAGCTCTAGTTCTTCTTCTTTGCAACCCAGCAGATAGAGGCT
Source organism: Scytalidium lignicola (assembly GCA_002812745.2). NCBI lineage: Eukaryota > Fungi > Ascomycota > Leotiomycetes > Scytalidium > Scytalidium lignicola. The sequence continues at coordinate 5,437 of NCSJ02000276.1, forward strand.
CGACACTAGCCCGTTGACGTGGAAGAGTAGCACTACCAGCTCTAGTCACTCGAGCGAGCTTTGCTGGCGTTGCAATTTTGAGTGTTACCATCCTCCTCAACTGTTTCGGCTGAGCCTCGACTTGGAGTTCATCCTCATGCTCCCTCTCAGCCTTCGCGCGTTTAGACCTAGATCGCTTCGTCCGAACGTCATCATCAGAGTCTTCAGTGTCTCCCAGGTCAATATCAATATCGGTATCACTCTTTTCTTCATAGTTCACAGACTTTATTGCTGCTTTTCGCACAGCCCTTCCTGTTTTCTCATTCATGATAACGTCTTCTTCCTCTGACTCTTCAGAAAAAGATTCCTCTAGTAAACTATCCGATTCATCATCTCCTGACACGTCGGATCCTCGGTACTTAGTCCGCTTTTTTGATGACTTTGAACTTCTTTTCGTCTGTGATCGAGACTTCTTTGGAGACTTGCGCGGTCTGTCTTCCCCTGGAGCGAAGTCTTCGTCGTTCGAATCGGACTTGTTCGGATCAAAGAGCTCGAGTTTTCGCTTTCCGCTAGGCATAGTGTAGGATACTTGAAGACCACACCAAAGTCCGATAGTCTACTGCTGTAGAAGGGCGTCGAGTTGTGAAGGAATTCCTACTCTGGCGTTTATTCAACGACTGATCATCATAAGTTGAGAGCGCGCTGCTTTCGCCAGTTCGGTAGAGCCTATGAGAAATTCTAAATCTGGGAAGGAGATATTAGGCGCAAAACGAGAAGTAAAGGATTCGCCGGAAATTCCCTTCCGAATTGCCCCCTTATACGCGCATTTTCTGATGAAAATAGATGTTGGTTGATAAAAGAATGCATCAACAATAAGCTGGTTTCTTTGTACTCGTCAATCCTACCTGTCGCGTTCGGAATTCTCGCTAAGTATTGCGCTAACAAGGATCGACGCTAGATAGCCGCCACCAAAATAATCTCGAAATGCAGGCACAAAGACGAGTTAAATCTAAGCCCCAGATCTGTGCATTCCTCAATATTTTCAGATTGTAGAAGGATCCTTTAGCCTTGAAACGAGCTTGAGAATTCATGATATTATTCAAAAGTCGACTATCCCAGCTGATTTGACGATCGTAAGAGATATTTATAATCCGTCTTAATAACTCTACGAAATACAGAATAACAACACGGCTTTTAGTCTACTTTTGATGCTTGTCGTCGACCACAAGCCATAATGCGGCTTAAAACTTTATTTAAGAGCCTCCGTAGGCCAATGCGGGGTAGTGGGAGCTCTATATACATCACGTGATTTTATGGACAAAGCAACCACTCTTTTTTGAGATAGACCGATAGACCGCTATTCTTGCAACACTGGAAATGGATAAGATTTTGTTTTAAAAAATGTAAAAGATGTTATATTTCGCTCGTGGGGGGCAATTAAGCTATATAACCTCATCCTAAGACCATCAAGATTGATGGCTACAGACCCACCAATTCCACGTGACACGATGATAGCCTGTTTTTTTAATAAACCATATTATTACTATACGATTGCATCCTGCACGTCATTAAACACTAGGCATCAGGCTATTGATTCTACATATTGCGGAATCATTTTCANTTTTTTTCGTTGCGATGCCTGTTGTAGTTCGACTAAGTGTCACATAAGCCACGACCGATTCTACCGACACTCCCGTGTATGCCGAGGTCAGACTTTGTGAAGCAAAGCACCAACCATGGCCCAGGAAAGCCCCCTCTTTCTCAAATAGCCAAAAGCCAAATACTTAATAACTAATCATCACGCGATTCACGTTGCAACATTCTTGATTTCTCATCAAAATTCCAAGTGGTCACTTTGCTAAGAAAAGCCACAAAGACGGAGTTAAATCAACCAATCAGNAAAAAAACCTGACGCAAAGGCTACCTCGAAATATGGGAGGGCATATAGATGGGTACATAGATTGCTGTAAGCCAATCTCGCTCCCTGTACATTCGTGATGTCAATAATTTAGCCCACTGACGAGGCTGAAAGCTTCATTCTACAGCTATCTGGCTCTGGTCTACTTACTAAAAAATCGAGAGCTTCTAAATGGCTATGGAGTTATTGTAGAGTGCGTTCCCTTCTTAATGAACTCGAAGGAGCAAAATTAACCACAAATACTGTGGCAATAGATTTTATCCTATTTTTCTCGGTGGAGTGAATGTTGGTAGTGGTAAGATTCAATATAATGTCTACTACCTCAATTTTGTAATATAGCTTACATTACTGTAGGCAACAAGCCACCATGGACTCTCCCAGCAAAGAAACAATATGGAAATTTCGAAACAGCTCGAGCCAAGAAATATTTTGGACTGACTGACATGGAAACCCCGGAATGGTTCCCTCCGCTATCTCTTCTGGTGAGGTTAATTCAAAGGGGTTCTTTTAATATTCATTGCCACTAACTCAGTCCCGCATAAAGCCCCAAAGAGCGCTCTGTTACATAAAAGCCAATTTCTCGAATGAGATATTTGAAAATACCCTGTTAGCGATTTTTAAATCTGTGTGGATTCCACCTCATAAGAATATAACAATCCCAGCTTTGATGATAGAAATGCTCAAAGAGACTGGATTGTTTTCTGAGAAGGAAGTGGAGGAGATAATGCAGGCAGTGCAACAGAAGGAGTGGAAGGACAAATTGACCGCTAATACACAGAAAGTGTTAGATCAAGGAGCATTTGGAGCTCCTTGGTTTATGGTAACGAACGGCAAAGGTATAGCTGAACCATTTTTTGGTAGTGATAGGTATGGGTTTTTTTTGTTTACCCTTGAAGATTTTGTCTTTGAAACCTGCCGAGAATTTGCTAATGGTGTTATAGGTTTCACCACATGTGGGAATTTTTGGAGATCCCATGGCAAGATATCGCAATTATTCCGAAGGATCAGGAGAATAATAGAGGGGCAAAATTATGAGATACAACTTAAGAACTTCTCAAACTCTTGTATTTAACCCTACATAATATAACATCCCATACCTAGGTTATTGGGCTTGTTTGAAGTCTGAATGTTGTACGTAACAAGAGTCTGCTTCGAGGCAGGCAACAACTCTTGGCATGGTGTTGATATTATACCGCATATCTTATACACGAGCTTTCGGCGAGTTCATTCTACCTAGAGCCTGAACGGTCTTTTGGTTGACATCTCGATATGTCAACCGGATCTAATGATTTCAGTCTCGGCTTGTTCTTGACAAGAGCCATAAAGATTGAATAGCTGATCAGCCTCGATTTTGAAGCAACGCGCAATCCCCTTCGGTCGATAGATCTTGATACCCCTCGATAACAGCAATGGTCAGCTGATATCCTTATCTCAGATTGCGTTGCATATTCGTCCAAATCGAAGGTTTCTGCAGCATGAGATCTATATGAAATGCCACCGCCACAGTTCACTTAGCCCTAGCTCTCCGTGCTTCCTCATCTCTCTTCTGTTCAACACGGGCCAAGAACTCCTGCCGCGCTTTATACGCCCCCTTAGATTTACTAGCAGCATCCAGTTCATCCTTGATGCCCTCTTTGTCCACAAAACCAGCCCAATCCATCGCACTCTTCTCCACAGTATTCAACTTCTTGGCTGGGGAAACCTTAGATCCTAATCCACCAATATTATTGACTCCACGTTTCCCAAGATAGATATCAGTCCTTTGAGCAAGTCCTTCGATTACCGGTTCAAATCTTGACCTTTGTCGCTTTTTGATTAGTCTCTTCGGTTTTGTAAACGGCGATGTTTCATCGGTGACTGGCTCGGAGGCGGATTTAGAGGATAGATAAAGCTTTGCCTCTGCAGAATTTTTTGGAACAAGTTTCTCCTCGGTATGCACCTGGCCTGCGAATTTATAGGTTCTTTTGATAACTACCATGGCATCGGGATCGTCATCATCAAAATTAGGTGTCGGTTCCTTAACATTTTCTGATTCAGTTGTTGCATCGTCAAGTTTGGGGTTTCCGTCTTCGGTAGTAATGGTATCCTTTGCAAGGTTGGAGTTATCATCACCTGTTATTTGAGGTAATTTATCAGATAGCATGCTTTCCCATAGAGCATCAACATCCACCGTTGCAGTAGTTGTGTCAACAAGGGGTTTCTTTTCGGCCACTCTATATAGCAATTGTCAGCATTTTCCTCACAGAGGAGGGAATACCAATTTTACTAACTCTAAAGCCCGCATTCGCCTGGTCTTAATCAATCCTCCTTCTCCGCCATCGTCAGAGTCGTCCCCCTTCTTGCCTTTCTTATTCCGCTTTTTTCGTCCTTTCTCAATGATTGCCTCGTCTCCAGAGTTCTCAAATCCCGCATCTTCAGCTTCACCTTCTTGTTCTTCGCTGCGCTTTCTCTTCGTAGATTTCTGTTTTGGTTTTTTCACGCCATTTGCCTCCGACTCGTCCTCGTCGGACTCTGAGTCTGAGGGCTCATCGGATACTTGAAGAGGAGCCGCATCTGGCGCGAAATCGGAATCTTCGTCGGAAGCATAATCGTCATCGTCAGGAATGAGTTTTGGTGGCATAGTTCTGGCAGCTGTTGATTTGAGTGAGTGAGGAAACGCGAATGACGAGGCTACCATAGTAGCCTTTTCACGCGCCTCTTGCATCAATGCCTGAGAATACAAGGCAACGATGCTAAAGGATGGTCTATGCTCCCCGTTCCTTTCGGTTCCTCAAAGTTACCGAGCACGCCGAGTAAGCAGACGAGGCCGGACTCAGCCTCATCTACTGCGATCAGATGAAGCTATTAGTGCAGATCTCAACAACCCCTTTTTCCCAATTACCTAGCCAAGGAGCTACAGTACCACGGTTTCTTTTCAAACGTATCAGGATGAGGCCCGTACGAACGTAGTAATCGGCTCGACTGCTTTCTTTGGCGCAGCCTTTAATTACGCAATCCCGATTGATGGTAGTTCATTAGTCTATCGACCGCGCCCTGGAGTATTTACTTCTGGCGAATAGGATGATGTCTTTCACGAAGTCCAAGATAGCTGATCATGGTCCAAGCCAAGCTTTAACGGACTTGGGACGAGATAGCCAATCATTGTTCTAACGGATTACACAGTAAAAGGTGTTAAGATTTCGCCTCGGTAATATTCCCACATTTTTGACAAAAAAGGATATGATTTTCCACATTTTCGGTATCGTCGCAAGCACGCACCGGTCAGTTGCTGCTTTTCGAAGTTGGTGGGCTCGTATCTAATGAACTGCCAGGGATACCACGGAACTTGCGACTCTTCACATGCTGCGCTTTCCTCAGAATGGTTTAGCGGTGCGAGACATTTGCTTCTGAAGGCGGGGAAAGATGCAAAGTTCGACCTTTGATGCCACATAGGGTTATCTTAATGGAAGAAACTTGAAACATTATTAACATTATTTGGTAGCAAAAGTAGGGAGCTCTATATTTGAGAGATGCAAGTTGCCGTATGACTTGGAAATTTTCTTTCGTTTCCAGCGCGCCGACTCTAATAGTTCCGTATATTTGTCTTATGCTATCATTACGAGGTAGTGGTTCCGGGCGGTACGGATGATATCGATAGTGATTGGACATGGCTGTCTCGATCCTTGACCCCTTCCACGCGCACTCCAGCTGGTCAGATCGAGGGGGATGTGGTTGAAGAACAGGATATTGTACAACTGCATAACTACTGTACTGTACAGATCATATCCTAGCCTATAATACAGTAGAATAAACCCTGCATCTAAAAACTCATGGGCCCACTGAAGATTGGAGAGCCTTAGAATCTCGTTGATCGCCATAGTGGGAACAAATTTTGTGGTTGAAAACCATCATAAGAACGGAAAAGTACTGAACTAAGCTCGCCGATATGCACAGCATAATTTAGCACAGAAGCTGGTGATTGGCTAACGCCCGAACCGCTTAGCGGAAGCTCCGTAGTTCTTTGTTCCTGGGTGAATAATATGACGTGGTCTTTGTGCACACAGGCGAGAATTCATTGTGACCACCAAATATGCCATGTAGCCCCTTTTTTTTAATGGGAAGCGAGATGCGGGAGAAAGGGGATAGCAGCTCATAAACATGCTCTACCAATGCAGGATTGTTCCACGGTTGATCCTGCTCTTTTAACCCCAGCCTGTTTTCGTTAAATGTGATCATCACTTTGCGCAATCTCTGAGTTTCCACTTCTGGGAGAGAAATGGTGCCAATTGCGTACACACGCACGGCACGGTGGTATTAATGGACAACTGATACTGATTCATGTTATTTTATTTGCTTCGCTCCATGCAACGGTGGCAATAGAGAGTTGTCTTTAGTTTACTCAGCGTTTTAAAAATACAGTATTATCACTATTTAGGGGGAGAGCATGGGCATATCGAGAGATAAGCAGTACAACAACCCGCAGATTTGATACCCCTCAGAGATCGGGAGGACCGGGATTAAGTGCTTTTGAATCTCCGATTGCTTCACCGCTCAATCAGACTTTGGCCTTTCGTTCAAGGCATAAAGAGCCAAAATTAAGGGACACTTGAACTTCTCTGATTATAGTTTTTGAAGTAACTTGACTGTTTTATCTCCTTGATAATGAGCAAGAAAATGAGGTTAACACACCATACGGAAGAAGATTCACTAGCTGCAGTAAACTTATATGGGGGACCTCCTTATGTGTGGAAAGTACTGTACAAATTACGAAGTAGTTTCGAGTAGTGGCTCTGCCTGAACAAATACGGGATGATTTTCTAGCCCCTCGATTTTCCCGAATGTGCGTGTCACTCACCTTACAAAGCAGGAAATTCGTTGCCCTAGTAGGTCCAGGGCATCAACGAGGGACATAAACCAGCCATTCAGGGACGCTCCAGGAACATTAGGTGGCATCCAAAGACAGTTCATTTATGCAGCGGGAACTGGCCTCAGAATAGCTGCGATAAACAGAAGCTAGACCAAAGTATTTTGGGTGTCCGTAATTCCCGTGGTAAGATACCAGCTTTGAGGGACGTGTCTAGCCTTAAACAAAGTGTGGAAATAATTCATAGTGCAATCTCTGATTCCATTCGTCTGAGGACACGGGATCGATCGCGAGGTAGACAACTGCACCAGTGCACTGCTCACTCGTAGGATCCGTCTCCAGACGTCGCTACTGTGGCGTGTTTACGCACTGATTTTGATGAGCTGCAGCATGCGAATTACAGAGCATTCTACGGAGATACATAGTTATTCAACGAATCCAAGAGTCATCCGGGAGCTTGGTCCCGTTGCCAATCATAAGAAGCACGAGATTGGCAGGCTATGGTTTATCCAACACAAACAACAACAACAAAAAAATTTCCTACGTCAAAGGCGTGCCCCAGAGTGCGGAATGTTCAGTACACAAGTATCGTTTGGGCTGCACGGCACCGTTTTCTCTGTATTACTATTGGAGTATAGTGGGTTAAGTACAGCTAGAATAATGCTAAACTCCCGTATTTGCCCAAACGTGGCTGAGAGAAATTCTTTGCCGTTGCAAACCAAAAGTTCCCCAAACCCGGAATTTTGGTCCTATTGATGGAGATGAAGGAGACACGTAGGTTTTGTTGATGCTGGACTGTGCTCGAAAAATGTAGAATAGAAAATAGAAACCGTGAGCGTCCAGACCTCAAATAATAACACGACAATGACGATGGCTTGGGGGGAACATGGGATCTCGAATAATATCCCCTGCGCTTAGGGGAGCAGTTGGTGGCTAGCGCGATGTTTCCACCCAAATGAGGACTTGCTACCGGCCCACTAACCAACACACCCCTGCAGGATCACAGTCGCCTGTTCTGCTCTGATTCTCTCAGAATCCATTCTCCTCTTCTTCTCCACAGGCTCTGTCTCGATCACGACGTTGGGGGACAACGAAAGGCCAATCTACTTACTTTGTTTCTTAATCCTCACGGCCAGCCCCCTCTCGTTCGTTGTTGCTGTTTTTGTTTTCCTTCTGCATTATCCCATTCCTCAAAAGCTTCACCCGTCCGTTCCTGGGCGACTCTCGCTACTCCTGAAATTCTGCACCCAAGGCTCCTGCCCAAAGGAACACGCCGATCAACGCTCAGCAGATTTGTGAGATTAGCATCAACATCTCCGACACGTCCTCCCCTTTGTCATTCGTTGTGCAATATCGTGATAAACTCTAGCACAGAAAGAGTCCACGGTAATAGTGTACTCCAGCTGACGCGAGCGAGATCCATCAATCGTGGCCGCAGGCGTCCGTCGATTTCCTCACATAATACCAATCGTTAGCTCGCGTTGGTTTTCCAAGTTGCTCATTTTCATAATAAATACGATTTTTTTGGAGCATTCTTCTAAAGGTATGTGAACTTCTGGTTCGAACCTCGATTCCCACCCCAGGGGGTTTTGTCAAGGATTCACCTTCGTTAAAAGACTACTCCCGTTGCGCGTCTCCTAACCCCATAGAAGTATTCGTACAGATCTGACGAAGGTGTTTGAATAGATTATATTCTTGTTTCAGATCCGGCTTACTAGTAAATATTCGCGAATGAATCTCGAAAACAGATCAAAGTAGCACAAGTTACTGGCTTTCGAATACTTCCATTTTTGAGCTGATATCACAATATGGCTGCTCTTGTTCAATCATATCCACAACAGTCTGGCACCGTCACTATGCTTCAGACTCGTCCATCTTCTGCTTCTGGCATGCTGCAGGGTTCACAGAACCAACCGAACCAATACCCCCCTAATACAAATCAATCGCATCGAAATAGCTTCCACGGTATGAATAACGGTATCCCAGTTTCTGGCTATCGTAGCCCTTCGCCGTTTACACCCATTGCACCATATGCATTCAAAAGTACTCCCAGCCTTAATACTCCACCACAGCGACCACATCTGCGAGAAGATCAGAAGACTCATTCGGCTCCGGGAGGCCTGACCTTGGAGGATATTACAAGGTCTGGGAACCGGTCACGCTATGTTGCAGCTCCTTCAGTTTCTACCGACTCATCTTCATCTTCCGATATCTCTATAAGTCACAAGTCTGGTTCTCGGGATGACTCTACCATTACGCTTAGGTCCCAATCAACTACTCGTGCACCTCGACCTCACTCTACTATAATCACCTCAGCTAGTGCTCAGAGTGTACCACTACCAGCTGTCACTTCACCAGTCAAGGCTGTACCTGATCGGTATCGTCGAACTGGAAACCGTCGTACAGAGGCTCCTCAGGATGCTCTGAACAGTGCTCAACAGTATCTTTCTGGAGCATTGCCCATCGCCGCCCAGTTCTATAGCAATAATTTCCAGCAAGATCAACAAGTCAGCGGACAGATGCCACAACTCGTAAGAGATGTCACTGCGGACGACATGATGTTAAATCGGCATATCATCGAGGATCAGTCTAAGAGGTCTCGGCGTCGTAGTATTCATATAGTGGAAGAGATCAAATTTGCCAGCCATGGAGGAGCACCATATTCGACAGGTCCATTTAATCAAGGATTGCAACAAATGGCGCTTGGTAATCGCGATCAAAATCAAAACCATTCTCTTCGAAGTTCACCTTTGCCAAACAGCCGCTCTGTGTCTATTCCACATGGGCAGAACAGGAGCACAGACAGTGTCAATTCTTCCCGCAGTGGTCAGAACTCCACAACAAGTTCGGTGAGTATCTTTGCATGTAATCTTCTAATACGCCTTTTTGCAGAAACGTATTTACGGCTTAACTTTCATCGATGTCGCTTTCCCTTGGCTCAGTTTCATTGCGCTAACTTTGTTATCTGTAGGCCTCCAAGCGAGAGACAGGCATGTCGGTGTCAACTTCAAACCCCGCCTCATCGTCTGTAATTAATAAAGCCTTCGCCCCGGCTGAAAAGACATCCTACAAGAATGACTCGCCGAAGGTCGTAAATATTCCTCCCCGTGCATCGTCTTCCGATGCCGCGAAACGAATCAACAATCCCTCTCCTTTGTCAAAGCCGATGACAATGAATACCGAACCAATACCATCTAAAGATTCCTTCGCATCTGTAGTAAATGCGGCGCTACGTCCAACACAGCCTGTTGCGGCCCCAAGTGCCAACACCGAAAGCCTCGCCGTGCAGCAACTGGCAGCATTGAATGAGAAGGAAAGCAAAAAGAGTAAAACATCTAGATTGCGCCGGGCTTTCTCTTTTGGAAGTGCTGCAGAGCTACGAAAGGTTTCCGCTGAGAATGCCGCGAACCGGGGAATCTCACCAGAAGAACGCGCCCGACTGAGAAAGGAGCACTTCCAAAATGAGCAGGAAGCAGAACATGCACGGATTGCGGAACAACAAGAAGCAGGTGGTATTGGATCCGGTATATATTCTGGGCAAGGCAACTTCTTCTCTGGGTCGACCGATAACCTCTCAATCTCTTCTACGGCCTCGTCTGCCTCAATTATGATTCGGAAGATGGGTAAGGGTATGAAAAAGTCCACGCGCTCGCTGGTTGGACTCTTTAGACCGAAATCTGTTATCGGCGTCCCTGCAGCTGACAGCGCCATCCCCGAGGCCAGCCGTCCAGAGGTTTCCAGAGTAACAGTTGAAGCAGAGAGGGAGAAGGTTAAGGTCAATGTCAATGCCAACCCTAGCGAACAGCCCGCTGGTGCAACTGGTTTCCCGAAGCTGGAGAGAAATTCTATTGACGCTGCTAGCGCTCACGATATACTTCCAGAGCGTGTTGGAAGTTCAGATACAGAGAACTCTGCATCACGCAGGAGTATCGTCGGTGGTGATAAAGAGCGTGCCGAAGTTCTTGCTGCAGTTAAAAAAGGCATCCTTAAGCGTAAGTAATTTACCTCATACATAGACATTGTTGCTAACAGCATCAGGCTCAGGTACAGACTCAGGCAACTCTTCTCCAGTTGTACGACCTCTAGATGATAAGGCGACAAATACGAGCCTGCCCCATATCCCAACCGTTAGCGACTCGCCAAATTCTTCTGCACCTAGCACTCCTAAAGATGACTCTCAAAGTCATAAAAGGAATGGCTCAGTTACGATTGGCGGTGAGGATTACTTTATGTCTGCTCTACGATATCGTGGAGATACGAAGAGCTCACCATCAACGCCTCACGGAACAGCAAAGCGCAATGCCACATTCAGCCCTCGTATTCAGTTCCATGACACCTGGCCAAGTGGGGAGTATGATCGTAGGGGGGAAATCGCAACGTGTAATCGTTTGACACCAATGCTTGCTCAGCAGATTAAAGAGGAACTAAATACTTTTAAGATGGTATGTTGAAATAAATATAATCCTGAGAGTGTCTAACTGACCGGTATAGCAGGAAATGGAGGTGCACGAGAGCTCCAAGATATACACACACTTCTTCTAATGACACAATATGATTATGGCTGTTTCGGTCGACGAACACTACCAGTTCCCTATTATTCTGCAGGCACATTTCGTGTGGTCCATGCTTAGTCTCATGTTTTCGGCGTTCATTTGAGGTGGCATTACGGGTGTATTGGAGTCCTTCATCGGAGCGATTGGTTGGATCTCTTATTCATTAGAACGGTGTTCCTGTTACGAACGTGCATGTTGAAGGTTCCAGAATTGGAAGAAGTATAGACGTCGGAATTTGTCACAAGAAGAGGTCCTGCTACCTACTTTCCTTTTGTTGGAACTGGGATTCCAGATTTTCACAAGGAGATTCTCGAATGGTCCAATGGACTTGCATTTCTTGCCTTAATGACGATCGCATCGCGAGCTTGTACATTTCCGTCGGTCTGCTTTTCTTTCCTTGCTCTAGTTTGATGGAGGGCATTTCTGAGTCATATCTGACTATCTCCTTACTGCATTGTTCAAGTCTCGGTCTACTTTTTCGGTCTACATACATCACAGCGTCTCATTGTTCAGTGCTTGATTACACTTTTCGAAGAAACAGGCATAGTTTGCGTAATAAATGAAATTTTCTTTCGTCGGTCAAATATGTGTGTAGTACGGTAATAAAATTAATGGATCTTAAGTTACACTCAATATATCTTACAATGATCCAATTTCATCTAAGCCACGAACTGAAGCTCAATCTAGTAGATATAAAGGGAGACAAGAGCATTCTTACAATTGAGCTAAGGAAATCAGATAATGAGTTAAGACGACTAAACCTTGGGCCATTGGGCCGCAGCCTCGTCTTAGCGCGATACAGCCTTGTTGCGTAAGGCGGGAAATTTTCTTACATGAACCAAATTGGACCAAACTATACGGACCTCTCTCAGCTCCTGCTAGACTACAACATTCTCTCGTGCCTTTCTTACTCTGGCGATACTAAAGTACATTTTCAGGCTGCGGGCTGGTACCCAGCAGAGGCCATTTCATAGCATACGAACACCAATAGTAGTGTACATTACTCCATCTTCAGAAATGCTGGATACTGCATCCGGATCGCCCAGCATCAATGGCGCGGTCAATTCTCTTCCGAATGCGCCGTCAAAACTGAATGGACGGAAATTCTATGAAAGCATAGGAAGTCCCAAGTTTGTCCTTGCGCCAATGGTTGATCAATCCGAATTTGTAAGCCAATCTGTTTGCATCTGCTCTTCTTCAACCTCTTTAACCAGAAGCTCATGACTTTTGACTCAGGCATGGCGCATGCTCACCCGTTCATTCATGACCCCATCCTCGAATAAAAATCTTCTTGCTTACACACCAATGATGCATGCCCGTATGTTTGGTGAAACCGCCAAATATCGCGACAAGAACTTTCAACCTGTCAGAACCTGCCTTCCAGAAGCTTACAAACTTGGCTCTTTATTCTCAGAATCAGAGATCTACCTAGATGGTAACCCAAAAATCGACCGGCCGCTATTCGTCCAATTCTGTGCCAATGACCCCGATGAACTTCTGCATGCTGCGAACTATGTGGCGCCTTTCTGCGACGCGGTTGATTTGAATCTGGGATGTCCGCAAGGTATTGCTAGAAAAGGAAAATATGGAGCTTTTTTACAGGAAGATCTAGATCTCATATGCCGGCTGATCAACAAATTACACCTTAATCTGCCCGTGCCAGTTACTGCGAAAATAAGGATTCTGGATACAAAGGAGAAGACTCTGGAATATGCGAGGAGAATCCTTGACGCAGGTGCTAGCATATTGACTGTTCATGGCCGTCAGAGGGAGCAGAAGGGCCACAATACTGGGCTGGCGGATTGGAGAGTTATTAGATATTTAAGGGATAATCTGCCAAAAGATACGGTGCTTTTTGCAAATGGCAATATTTTGCTGCGAGAGGATATAGACAGGTGCCTGGAAGTCACTGGAGCAGATGCGGTCATGAGTGCGGAGGGTAATCTGTGTGATCCTGCTATTTTCTCTGACCCGCCTCCTCTTGGTGAAGAAGGCCGCGAGTATTGGCGCGGCAAAGATGGTAAAGGTGGATACAGAATGGATGCCGCTATGAGGCGGTACATGGATATTATTTATAAATACGTACTGGAAGTCCCAGTTCCAGAGCGAAACCCATTATACATACCCTCTGACCCAAACCAACCCGGGCAATTAACAGCGGAAACCGAAGGTGAGATTGATGGCCCTCCCAGGAAGAAGCAAAAGACAGCGAATCCAGAAAAGAAAAAGGAGAAAGCCACAAGTCCAAATCTGGTTGCTATGCAAGCCCATCTTTTCCATCTTCTTCGTCCACTCGTGGCAAATCATCATCATATTAGGGATACGCTGGCGAAAGCGCGAGCTGGTGACATCGAAACCTTTGAGAACATCTTACAGATGGTTGAGCAGGTGGTCGCAACTGGGCTAAGGGAGTATGTTGAAACAGATGGGAAAACAATCGAAGAGGAGATGGAAAAGGATCTTAAACTAATGGAATCAAAACTCGAGGTCGAAGGTAAAGAGAAGACGGAAAATGACGAAAAGTATGAGAGCTCTCTTGAGACTGTCAGGGCATGTAAGCGACCCTGGTGGGTTGTTCAACCTTATGTGAGACCATTGCCGAGCGAAGCTCTGTTGAAAGGAAGCATGACACTGAGTAGAAAGGAGAAAGCGAAGCTTCAACAGATCGACAAGACACAGACTGGAGATATACCTGTTACTGGTAAGACGGAGCCTGAGAGGGTCGGTGATGGGAAGGAGATAGTAGATGTTCCAAAACAAGGTCTTGTTTGCGGCTAAGTTTGCATGCTTGGATGTGGAACTATCTACCTAGTTATCCATATGCAGCGCCTCCATGTTGTGCATTTTGTATCATGCTTTAGAAATTAGAAGTGTTTTCTAGATGAGTGATCAAGAGCTGATCCTCTAGGCTTACACAAAGAAAATTCGAAAAGATCAAATCAACCTGCAAGATAGTATTTCTTAATGTATATTGACTAGTTCCTTCCAATTATCCGTTTAGTTATCATTGTATATATTATCCTGCTGCCGGTACAGGAACTCCATATTGACCATCTTAAGCCCAACTTTAACGATCTAAAAGCCCCCCCCCCCCCAGCCGTATCAATTCCTCTCTCTAAACCTGCTCCTCTTCCCATTACATTACATCGCAAAAACCGATGTGCGTCTAAGACATAGCGGGGCTTCCTTTTCTCTCAGGGACAAATTCCTGCTGGTTCTTCTTTTGTGTCATCACCGAGAATACCGCAGTGGAAAGCACCAGGACCTCCAGTGGGATGATCATGACCATGAGGTAGACAGAAGCTTTGCTCTCCTTACAGAGAGTCCCCCAGTGAGGCTTGACGTTCATGTTAATATCGGACCACTGGCATGTCCAGCTATGCAGAGAGTAGGTTGAGCTAGAATTATTAACGCCGTAGAAGAATGATGTCCCGATAATGCCCGCAATGAGGTTGATCGTTGGGGCAACGAACATCATTGCTTGATGGGCAAGAGGCTTACTGCGGACCTAATAGAGACTTCAAGTCAGTGCCTATCCAGGAGACAGATATGTTGGAAATCTAAACTCACAGCTGGGGTCTTGCTAGACAGGAGAGAAACCACGCTTATGACGAACACGATGGTGCCACATACGACTAGAGCAGTCGTAGGCCGGATGTCAAATTTACTTGGCCACAAAGCGAGAAAGTAGTCCGGACCGAGATGGGTGGAGTTGTAGATATAAAGCGTATCGGCTGAGATGCCCATGATAATGATACCGGCAAGGAGTCCCAGGACCGTCAGTCCCATACGAGCAGTCTCAACCATACGAATTGTTCGTACGGTCTTTTGGGAGACGACTTCCGGAGTATCAAACTCTTGGAATCCGCTCGTAAATTCAGGCTCGAATTTGGCAGACATTGTGAAGGAGAACTATGAGAAGAAATTCGTTGCAGGAAATATGTTATATCGAGGGGAAATAGAAAAAGAATTAAGAAGAACAGTGATAAGATAAAACGTTACTGTAAGAACCGGCTCAGCAATAATATAATAGATGAATAGAAATTTTGCCCCTTGCGGAGAAGACGAGAAGAACGACGAGGAAACGAAACATACTTGTACCCGTTGTACCACACTTGTACAACCCTCTCCTAGACGCTGGCCTAGACGTAGGAATAGGAATAGCAATAAATTGCGTTTGCCGTGCAACGCTGGAGATGCCCATGCTGGCCTCCTTACAGGCGACCCAGTGCGTGCCATGTTAGAGATGCCAATAGCAGATGCGGCCGGTACGGCTACTCACATCTCTCACAGCCCAATCAGATCTCCTTGAGCCCCAGGTCAGTTTGGGATAAAGACGGCCACCCGCGCGCAAGATCGATGGGTTTGGTGCGAGTGAGCGATTGATTGGCTGTGCTTATTTTAGGATTGGCGCTTCCCAGCAAACCACGGCGCCTAGGAGTCCACAGTGGGCACGAAATCTATTGTTTAGTTTAAATTATACCTTGGCAGTATCTTGGATAGAGTAGATCTTTCAGCTATATTTACCTCTTGCTTGTGATGTGGTTGGTTACGATGATTATGTGTATTCACCACCAGGGGCTTTCGAAGATATTGTACAGTACAGTACAGTACAGTACATGTGGTGACGGGTTCTGCAATCTTTATTTGGCTTTCTAGGGCAGTTTCATTGCGGGGTCCTGATATGAACCATAAGCTTATTCCCAGCAATACTATTGTGGTATGGCCCACTGATAAAGTTGATGATAATTATGTGGTGCTGTACTGTAACCCCAGCTACACAACATCATGGTCTATCGGGATGTAGACGATCGACATACCCCAGATCATTCTCGGAATCTATAATTATCATCCCAAGCCCGGATAAGGAAATCATGATAAGGTATTCTGAATATAGATTTCCAATTTAAAATATTGGCCGGTAACAAGCCTCTCCAAAAGGCAAACGATACCTCAAAGTTTTAGGTGCAGTTTTTTTAATTGTGCAGCTTGGTAATCTTATATTATTGGAATTGGCAGGATATAACACCTGGGAAATAGGTGGTTATCTATCCTTAGAGACATGTCTTCAAATCAACAGCTTGAAGCATGCGCCTAAAGGAACGATAGCGGCGGCAACCAGAGTTCTCTGTTCCTATAACGCTACCTTCCATCTCTAGGATGATCCAGGGGTAAGTCTGTATTCCGCCGGTTGCAGTTCCTTGATACGAAAGTACACTGTAATTTCTTCATAATTTCCACGCGATCGATTTATTAGGTCATCGTGATACAGCGGGTGGTGAGGAGCTAAGAGATTACGAGGACCGAGCACACCTGGAACACTGATCTCAACCTGACCAATCGTGTGTGCGCAATCGTTCCTCTGTAAGATCTCACAATTGCCTGTGTAGCTCATCACTTTATTTTCGTCGATCTTTCGAAAGTGTTGATCTCTTCTATCACAGATTGTGCACGACATTGGGTTATGCACGTCATTTCACCATGGCTTCTAGAATCGGGACTAACAGATAACGTTCTGCGAATACAATTTACAGCTTGGCATTTCCGCAGCGAGATATCCAAGTCTGCTCCACTGCATGAGAGGTTGTAATGGATAGATTTCTGTGCAGATGCCAAGAAGGGATTAGCTGAATCGAAACTTTCCTAAAGATTGATCTCTAAAGCGCTCTGCTAAACCCAATCGAGTCCTATTGGAATTAGTTGCTTGGAGAAGGATAGACACTTAATTATGCCCGACGAAGTTGAGTATGAACAGCAGTATGCATAAGACGAAAGGAAGAGGTCGGCGGTTTTCTGGAAATATGCGGTCCTTCAGTTCAGTTTTTGAGAACCGTGGAGCATGCAGGCAATGTCGTTGAATTTGCATGCATCTTGCAGGGAGAGAACCAGCCACTCTAAGCCAGCTTAAAGCTAAGTCTGGCTCCAGCGTTGGTGTCTTTCCTTTCGGAACTTCACTAGTCAGCACCTTGCCGTGGCACTGACACCGAATAGCAAACGCCTACGAGAGGAGGGCATGGTGCATAACTATTGCAAGGCAAACAGGAACTTCCTGCTACCGTACAAGCCTCAGCCTGGCAATTCCACTTGAGGAATCTCTGTAAAGCTGGATCTAGGTGACACTGAATCCAAAGATCTTCAAGAATCTATATAAATATCTTATCATTGATTTGTAGATTAACTGATGTCAATACTTGGTACCTTTTATACAATATACAATTTTGAACGATTGTAGAACATCCTTCCCAGGGTATATTTCCTGGAATAAGTGTGTCCCGGTATGCTGGAATCGCTTCTGTACGCTCACAGTTAGCATGCGGCTTCTCGTGGGTCCTGACGATCATCCAGCCGATCAATCTAAGATATCCTTAATCGGAGGCACCGCTCCACTGAGCTGCGATGACTGATGAACAGGCGGACGATTATCGGACAGCATTGCTGCAGAGCCTCGATGAGAGAGCTGTCACTATCGGAGAGGTTCCGGGTAGTCCATGAAGTCTCACTACGCTATGATACCCTCTCATATTTTAGGAGGTATATCTCGTAGTATGTCTACATGTACTTATGAGTTCTCTTTCCCCCTCCAATATTCCTTGGAGTTGGCTATATTTTCACCAGAACATCATACAATACTAAATTATCCAACACCTTTTGAAGACGCGGTTCAGTGCATTGCAGTAAGCTGGTTCGGAAGCTCTTGATAGTGAAAAGCTGCTTCAAGGAACTGTTTCGTCCGGAATATTTTCACGTTCTAATAGCAACCTCGCCGGATTAACAGATCCTACCTCCTGGTACAAGCAGGATGCCGACATCGATGAAGGACTCCGAAACCACCCTAGACTGTATCGACTGTCCTGAGTCTATCGAATCTCAAAAAACAGATTTCATGGCCGATAAAATGCAAATGGGGATCCTTCCAGGCATTGCTTTGCCTCCATCTCCAGTAGAGAGCATCGATCTGGACCAGTTCCCGACAATATCAACCATTCATATGGAGGAACAAAATCACAAAGAACACCCCAATGGGTTTCCTACAGAAGACCCGGTCGGTTATCCGGAGATAAAACCTTCCAAGAGACAAGGGTTTGGAAGAAGGAGAGGGAAATCTTGTGCTGAGATCTTTGGACGACGAGAACCTATCATATCACCCCAAGTACCTATCATACCTTCACAATTGCCTATCATATCTCCACGAGAGCGAATCTCACAAGAATCTATCGTAGCGGCAGATATTAGAACGAATGTTATCGTGAGTTGAGCTCTATTAGTTTTAGTACGGCTCTAATGTGTCATAGATTTATGATGAGTATACACTCATTCAACGAATATCTTCCTGTCTATCCACTTGCTACCAACGACCAGAGTCGTCAATTCTTATCACCATTGCGCATTCGGCTTGCATGGTGTTGGGGGGCAACTATGACCCCGCTTATGCAATGAATATCAGCGCCCTTCCCTCTCTCGTAGAAGCCAACACAAATAAGAAAAACGCACCGCTTCTACAAGCAGCTATGAAAGAAGCTTTGGGAGTCGTTCCCGAAAGAGGAATCATAAGATTTATCCCTGTCCCCGAAGAGAACTACGCAATAAACGGAAAGACTATAGCAGAAGAAATAGAAGATTTACGGATTGAAACAATTGGAGAGAATTCAACTGCGAATGCAGGGTCATTGAGATGCGGACGGAATGCTTCAAAAAAGACCAAGAGATCAATGCCGAATCTAAGGAATATGTACCCGCCTCCTGATATCCCACTACCACCTACACCTTCAGTTAGCGGCGGGGCGCCAATTCCACCGATTCCTGCTGTGCCAGTGGAGAAGAGTCCACTGGATCGAAAGGCAGACAAAGTACGGAGACTTGGAAGGAGGAAAAGTTTTATAACGATGGTATTTGGTAGATGAAATATTTCATGTATGATGAAGTTATTGATGTGGTTAGATGGCGTTATGGATCGGAGGAAGTCTTTTGTTGCTGTTGCAGCAAAATTTTGGTTCCTCAATGTGATCATAATCATACGTTGGAGACGTTTATACTGATGCACACCACACGTGTGGAATGTTCGTACATGAGACGTAGTCTGTATCTTACTTCGGTTGTCCAGGTAGACAAGAATAATTAACTGTAAGAAATATTCATCCTTACGTAGTGGTTGATCTATGATCCTGTGCGTCACGAACCACTGGTTGCATCTCATGGTGTATTAGATTCAATAGGTACTATGGAATTCTCAAATAAATATCCACACAGGTTCGGATCATTGCAATAAAAATAGAAGGCTGCATGGCATACAATATAGTGTTGTGAGATGGATGATCTGTGCAAGTAGAATAAGAAGAGGAAAGGACGATGTACAAAGCAGGTATTTTACGGCAAGCGAAAATGACCAATCCCGAAAAGTCAGATCCAATCTAATACAACATCACCAGCCTCCTTAGATAATGTTCACAATATTTACTTTCATCTCGTCCGCGAACAGGTTATTGATAAACTTTAATTGACTTATGATACAATTAAATATCTTATTATTCATCATTGATTGATACAAACGACATTTATTCGCCACCACTTGCTCCAGGTTTTCGATTCTCGTGACAGGCAATCTGACATGTCAGTTTGAGCCAGTCACGGACCTGCAAGCTTCAATGAAGACCTGGACATCGAACCACAGATAAGCAAATACACCTTGTCTAATTTAGATCCAAGGCACGGTCATCGAGACGGTCAAGCGCAATCAGGAGAAATTGTTCTACATTTTCCTGCACCGACGATAACTACCCACGGCTTTCCCGTGTTATTTGCCGACTGTGTACGGCAGCGGATATCTAGCAATGGAGGTATGAAGTCTTTTTACCAAGTTTTAATGGATTTGTTTTCCCCATAGCGTACCTTTTTTTTTAAATGAAATATCCCATGAGATCGAATTCCCTGCAGTCTGGGATTATCGGCATGACATGTCCACTCCATCTGTACGGCTTCAGCAATGAACCTCTGCTATCCGGTTTTCGGTTTGCTTCCTTGACCCATTCATTCAGATATACTATCCCATAGTATCCTATATCATCAAAATGAATGCAAGATGGCTTTCTGCTTGGATTAGGTGCCTTTTTTAGTCTACCTGAACAACACAAACGACAGAAGAGAGTTCGGCGGATGTTGCTTTCTGTCGGATGCTGAGTCACCTGTCCCAGGGCTATCCACATTTCGTGACCATGGCGCTTCACGAATCATGTTCACATACCAACCATTTGGGACGCCTTGCTTGTTCTAGTTGGAACTATGGTGCTGGGGCTGGTAGCCGTCATAGTATTTCCAAGAGTACACACTAGTCTCAGCGACCAACGAGGATTTGAATAAGCGGTCTAAAATATCATACAAGAAAATGAAGCAAATATAGTTCNTTTTTTGACATCTGGTTCAAGGAACAATATATGCATTTCCGGCCAACTCAAGTCGTTCATTCCGTTTGTTGCACCAAATCTCTATAGCACTTACTTCCTCTCATGCATCTACTTTGTTCTATTCAACCTAGAGTTCAGTTCAACATCTCTTTTATCTGTACACATTCTTTAGTCCTTCAATTCAAACATGTTCCCCCTGAATGGTCGGATAATGGCCAAAATGGACACATCATATGATCTAGCTCGTCAAGATCCTCTTCATTATATTAGTCCAGCTCAGCTAAGCCTTGAACGCTTCAATAAACAGAACCGTATGAATCTACAACGAACAGATGCAGGGAAAATGCCAGAACTGGCGCCAGGGGTGGGTGCGAAAGGAAAGCCTAGATTGCTTCTAATGGGCCAAAGGAGGTAAATAACTACTATTTTACATAAGAAACGTGTCTAACGAAAGCTAGGAGTGGCAAATCCTCGATATCAAGCGTTGTTTTCCATAAGATGCCACCAAACGAGACTATCTTCTTAGAATCAACGCCGAGAATTCAGAAGGACTCGATGCAGTGAGTATGCTTGAATAATCCCAATAACAGTTGACTAACGATTACCAAAGCTCTTTTATGGATTTTCAGGTTTGGGATTTTCCTGGCCAGCTCGATTTCCTCGATCCTTCTTTCGATGCAGACGCTATCTTCGGTGAGATCGGTGCATTAATATGGGTAATCGATGCCCAAGACGAGTTTCTGGAAGCTATAAATAGGCTCAACGCTACTATTCTAAATCTGCAGCCTGTATATCCCAACATCAACATTGAAGTTTTTATTCACAAAGTTGATGGGTTATCAGATGATTTCCAATTTGATATTCAACGAGAAATCATGCAACGTATACAGGACGAGCTTTCTGATCACGGCGTGGAGAATGCTCCGCTCACATTCCACCTCACATCTATCTACAACCATTCCATATTTGAAGCATTCAGTAAAGTTATCCAGAAACTTATTCCTCATCTCAATATGCTCGAAGATCTTCTAGCAAATCTCTGCCTCAGTTGCCGGTTCGAGAAAGCCTACCTCTTCGACGTTCTCTCCAAGATCTACGTCGCAACAGACCCGTCTCCTGTGGATATGCCATCTTACGAGATCTGTAGTGACTATATCGATGTTATCGTGGATGTCTCGGAAATATATGGATGGCCTAGACCTGACGATTATATTGAAAGCCTAGAAGGACCTCCCTGGAACAAGAAACTGGAAGACCAAATAGCATGCAGAAATGCCGAATGCTGCATTGTGTTGGCTGATCAGAAGCGGCCTATTATGTTACGAGAGGTGAACAAATATTTGGCGTTGGTGGCAATCATGAAGGAAGGAAGCTATGAAAAGATGCCTTTGGTTACTCTGAATGTTGAAACGGCTGTGAAAGGTTTAACGGAAGTGTTCGACATTACGAGAATGAGGAGATAGGCAATGATGCGATTTGTATTTTTGTTTCTAACTTTGAAGGATTGACTATTCTAGCAAGGGCTACGGGACTGTGGCTAGGGTAACCATCAAAACTGTACCTGCTAGTGCTATCTCTTTCTAGCATTGTCAAAAGTTTAATGATCAAGTTCTAATCTACGGACAATAATAAAAGTCTTAGAAGATCCACATATAATTACTACTTGGGTTTACCTAATACGGTTTAGCTTGGCTCGTGGCTATTATAACCAGGTCCTTTTATAGGATAGCAATGCTGTTGATATTAACATGATACATAAATTTCTACTTCGAATTTTCTCGCGTAATACAGCTGCTATCATTATGTCGTATTCAAACCCCAATTTAGCAGGATCAGATAAAGAATTCTCTTCGATTATTAATCTTTACATCGGGTGGAAAGTCTCCGCTTAGTGCTGCTACGCCTTGTGGACGACAACCAACCAGTATGAAGAGATGAAAACCACCTCTCCTTCGCCAGTAGACACCTGCTCAAACTTTTTTGTTTATTCACTTAAAATAATTTTAAGCTACACATAATAGAGGTCTAGCGACTGCAATTATAGTTGTACTCGGATTGCCTTGAAAAGTCTCCGAGACCATGTCAGAAGTTGGTCTCTCACATATCAATCCCTGCATCGAAGCTAGACGGGAACCACAGACAAGTACCAGCTCACGAAATTCTCGTGCACAAGAGAACCAAGCAGACACATATGAAGTAGAAGCACAATTGACCGATGAGGAGCTGCGACATACCCCACATGAGGAGGTAGAACAAGCCAATCTCCCTCAGGCAGATGGCGGCAGGGATGCTTGGCTCTTCTTAACTGGGTGCTTCATGATTGAGGCATTGGTTTGGGGTAAGCTGTATATTCTTTTTTACGAACTACTCTAATTTTTCTTGTCCAACTTTGTTCCGACTTTTGTACAATCAAATGGACTTCATATTGACGAGTCTTTAATTTTACAGGCTTTCCATTCTCTTTTGGAGTCTTCCAGGAGTACTACAGTAAGCTTGAGCTGTTTGAAGGCCAATCATCTGGAATTGCCGTCATTGGTGTAAGTCTGTTTCAAGAAACCTGTATATATCTATATTGACTCATTATCCAACAGACTTCTGCGTCCGGAGTCATGTATCTTGGGGCACCTTTGGTCTTTTTCATCTTACATAGCTGGCCCCATCTACGACGCTACTCTGGAATAGTCGGTCTGGCAATTATCACTCTTGCTCTTATTGCTTCTTCATTCGCTAATGCGGTTTGGCAACTCATCTTAACGCAAGGAGTTCTATATGCAATTGGAGGCGCTTTACTTTACGCCCCCACAATTCTCTACCTGGATGAATGGTTCATAGCAAAGAAAGGATTTGGTAAGGTCTTCAAACAGTATTCATAAAACAGATGACTGACAAATTTGAATCTGCAGCTTTCGGAGTAATGTGGGGTGGAACAGGTGCCTCTGGTGTCATAGTACCTCTTGTTATGTCCTGGGGACTTTCGAAGTATGGTTTCAGGACAATGCTAAGAGTGTGGGCTTTGACTCTTATTATTCTTGCTGGCCCGCTCAACTTCTACGTAAAGCCTAGGATCCCATTGAATAGTTATAGTGCAACAACCCGAAGACGGACATCATGGGCTTTTCTCAAGAGACCAGTATTCTTAGTGCTCCAGGCCTCGAATATCCTCGAGTCATTTGGATTTTTCGTTCCTGGGGTCTATCTACCCTCATATGCACGCACTTTGGGAATGTCAACGCTGGCCGGTTCTTCCTCGATTGTGTTGCTCAATGCAACGTCCGTGCTAGGACAGATTGGCCTTGGCTATTTAATCGATCGTCTGCATGTCACAACGGTCATAATGATATCGACGGTTGGTGCTACACTATCTGTTTTCATGCTTTGGGGATTCTCCGTCAGTGTCCCAGTGTTGTTTTTGTTTGCACTAGCATATGGACTCTTCGCTGGAGGCTTCACAGCAATTTATACCGGCGTCATCAAGGAGGTGCAAAAACATGATCAATTTGCAGAGACCGGCACCATATTTGGTCTTCTAGCTGCAGGAAGAGGAATTGGCGCTGTATCATCCGGTCCGATCAGTGAAGCTCTGCTTGGACCCGAGCCTTGGAAGGGAGTTTCTCAGTTTGGATATGGTTCAGGATATGGTGTGTTGATAGTGTTTACTGGTGTTTCCGCGCTGCTAGGGGGAATCAGCTTCGTCGGGAGAAGAGTAAAAGCAATCTAATTCCGTATAGCCAGGCGTCCCGCAAGGGCCATTGAAAATCCAGTATATATGTTTTTAGGAAAACAATGTCCAGACGTCCTTATTGTTTCACAATGGAGACATTGTATGCCATTTCTAACTTATCATCCAACCACCAGTTCGCCTCTCCTCATCTAACTGCCAAAATGAGTATGGAAGTATGTTCTCATTGTCTCTGCAAGACTCAGGTACTGCCATTGACTTCGTCTGTATTCCTGGAGACAGCTGACAATCGCCAGCCTAACATCGGCGATGTCGCTCGAGATAAGAGATCCATCCTTATCATTCACAATTACTCTCCGCCAAAGGGGTAGTTGAACTTGAGCAATCCATTCAGACCACCAACCCAACCATCGTCATCGTCTCCTCCCTTGCGACCTCTCATGATGCAAGGAACACCGCCGGTCCAATTAGAGCCTTTTGTGATAATCTCTCCATTTACCCTTACCTCCATACCAACACCGACGCCCCGACTTCGCCTCTTCCCATCAATGCTGACTTCCATCTCCGGTCCCCTATTCTTTTCACTAAGACGTAGGGTGATTGGAGCATTTGAAGGTAGAACAAGAGGTCTAAACGATAGACTTCTAGGGCATACCGGTGTCAATAATAAACTGCTTACTAGTGGATGAACAATGCTGCCGCCGGAGCTTAAGCTATATGCCGTGCTCCCTGTAGGCGTAGCAATTATCATCCCATCGGCTACAGCTTCTGTCAAGAACCGACCACCAACGAAAACCTCGATTATAACCAAATGTGCTTCTTTTCCTCTATGAATGATAACCTCATTCATCGCATGGACGTCGCCTAAAGGTTCCATTCCTTTCACAGTCCCATTTATCTGCTTCCCATCTGCATCGTATATGCCGACATTCAGCCTATTCCTCAAGAGAATTTTAGAGCTTCGCGTAGGCCCCATTGATTTGCCTCTTATGCTTGACCAGCCTGTTATTAACCCGCCATTATCATTTTCTATCGAACCTGAAACATGTGGATGTTTCTGATCTTGAACAAGGGGGGAGCCAGCTTCAGCCCCCGACATGTAAACTTCTCGAAATGCGCGTTTGTATTCAGTAAACTTCCATTCACTAAGAAATCCAAGAGTTCCCATGCTGAAGGATAGGATTGGGGGGACATGGAGGGATGTACTAAACAGTGACGAAGCATGAAGGATTGTGCCGTCCCCACCCAAAGTCGTGGTCATGTCAACTTTCGATAGGAGGTCTGACGGAGTTGTGGCTGTGTAGATTGGGAACGGTAGGAGGTTTTCAATCTCGCCCGCGACTTTGGACTCAAATATCAGAGACACATTGTCATAGTTAGAATGGATGTGTCTAGAACATGGTTAACATCAACATGAACCCTGGTAGGTATGAGATATGAGACTGACTTTGCATACTCAACGACGGACTCGTTGATCTCTGGGACGCCATCCTTCTTGATTATGAGGAGATTTCGAGGAGGTGTTGGCCATTGTAAGGAGAGCAGGTCACTGCCACTAGATTCTGAAGAAGAGTTAGCGCGCCACTTCCATAGCAGCATAGCAAAATCATAGCGACCTTTGTATTTAGGGATAATTCTATCTGGGAGAATTGATATATCTCTAAGTTCGCGCCTAGATGCTGTACTAGAGAACGCCCGGATGAAGGTCTTACTCCTCACCTGTAAGAATCTAAGGATCATTATGATTGATCTTACAGGAAGATAACATCTACATTAGATATGGAAACTCTAAGGTTTCTAGCTGAAACTTTATTATAGCAAATCAAGTGCAAGAACGACAGATAAACACAGTTTCATAAAGTATCAAAAGATCGCGCTAGTTTGACGTGACGTCCTTTCGCGATTCATTGCGGAGAGACCTAAGTTAGGCATTCACGGCCCTCAAATTCAGGCAGAACTTAGGTCTAGAAGACCTGACGTCTAGGTGCGATAAGCGATAAGCAGGCGGTCTGAATCTTGACAGAAGTGACGTCCGTTGCTGACACAGATCGTTCCAGGCAACATCCAGCCTTCCGGCACAGCCTCCTTGAAACCCAAAATAAAACACCATCCTTTCAATTATCTTTAAATCTGCCTAAGGCGTATGAGGGAATGGCAGTGTTGAGGATTCTTTGAAATTTCTTTTAGCCTTGAGTGGCACGGCTTACCCTACATTTAACAAAGCGTGGTGACCTGTCCTGCCTCATCCCGTTCGTTGCGCACTCGATCATTTGGAGAACCGAGGTGAGCAAGATCAACACCATCTTTTAAGCTTAAAAGACACTTGGCAGGTTAAGTTCGCATTTGTATTGATATTTCTATAGCATACTCGCAAATTATGGCTACGCAAAATCTGAAGCAGAGGCAAACTAATGCACCCGTGTCACAAGCTGATTCCGGTACGCATGTGGTAGAAAAAACGATAGATGATGCTCATCCAGGCGGTAAAGTCAAGCATGGGGAGCTTGTACAGCTGGTGCGACTGCTAGCATTTACATCATTCTTCATGGCAGGTTGCGTTAGGTATGTGTAATGCCCTCTAAAAATGGGGAACTTAGGCTAAGGTTCTGCAGCATCGTGGCTACCCAATTTCTAGGAGCTCCACTATACTGGATCAACAAGGATCTGTACTATGCATACATGTCCTTGACAAAAAGATCGTTTGGGATATTGATAACATGCGCGACAGAGTGGTGGAGTCCCACGATTGTTCGCATCAGTGGTGACGCATCGGTAGCCGGACAGCTGCGGGAAACCGCGGATGGCAGAGTAGAATGCCATTTCCCTGATAGAATGGTCATGGTTGCAAACCATCAGGTGATTTAATTCTTGTTTTCCTTTGAGGAAGAACTCTAACCTCCCTTTAGCTGTATTCTGACTGGCTTTACCTCTGGTGGATAGCTTATGCCAACCAACCCCAGATGCACGGTCACATCTACATTATCCTCAAAGAATCTCTGAAATATATTCCAATCATTGGACAAGGAATGATGTTCTACGGGTTTATTTTCATGTCGCGAAAGATGGCCACGGATCAGGCGCGACTTGCTCATCGGTTGGGCAAGTTGAAGGAACGACATTCCGGACCGCTTTCTGGTTCAGCCGGATATGATCCAATGTGGCTACTATTATTCCCCGAAGGTACTAATGCAAGTAATAATTCTAGAAACAAAAGCGCAAAATGGGCGGAGAAGATTGGCGTCAAGGATATGCAGCATGTGATCTTGCCAAGAAGCACTGGCACTTTCTTCTGTCTTAATGAGTTGAAGGGAACTGTGGAATATGTGTATGACTGCACAGTAGCATATGAAGGAGTACCGTAAGTTGTTGTTACTATCGTCCATTTCATTTTAATACTTACATATGTTTAGGAGAGGCAAGTTCGGCCAAGACTACTTCACGCTTCATTCCACATATCTTCAAGGACGGCCTCCAAAATCGGTAAACATGTATTGGCGTCGATTTGCGATTGCTGATATGCCTCTTGACGATCCACACAAATTTGACCTCTGGCTTCGAGAGAAATGGTATGAAAAGGATGCTCTAATGGAGCAATACATAAACACGGGTAGATTCCCGGAGTTTGAAAGCGCAGTGAATGGAAATGCAACTAAAGATACCGTGAAGGGTAAGTTCATTGAGACAGAGGTGAAAGCTGGCCACTGGTGGGAGGTGCTCCGTGTTGTCCAGGTGCTAGCAGCTTTCGCGCTCGTCGCGAACTTGCTTGCCAGAGTGTGGAACGTCGTCTTCTATGGAAATCAGAAAGGATACCAGCCATAGTGTTTAACTGGGGTATAGGAGTATGGATGGAGAGCAAAATATTAAGGGTGTGGAGTTTGGATCGTATTTTTCTTTCAATATTGGGGAGATGTCTCATAAAATTCATGACTGCTTTATGACATGGGATGGTATGGGGATTATTTGGGAAGAATATACGGGGACGCGTGCTTGGAGTATATCAGGAGTTCTTATTATTAATATTGGTTGGAACTTGTATACCCTTTATACTAAGTATGAAGAAAGGAAATGTGGTTTGGGTACAAATCTCCTCTGTCTTAAATATATCTATTGATCTAAATTATCACAAGTTCTATATGCGCTGGTATTGATCAGACCGACAAGTTAGTGTCCAGAAGATAATGAAACAACTGCCCATTTCCCGTTCCATGCCCATTTTCTTGCTCCGCTATCACCATCTCCACCATCCAGAGCTCTAATCCGCTCGTCTTCACCAGGTTTAAGCCCAACCACAACATCTGCTTTACAAGTACGTAAAGCCAGGACATTGACTCCAGATCCTGGACCCAAAGGTCCTATTGCCTTCGTGAACGGAGTTGTTGGATCCCACAAGCCCTATTCCATCATTAGAAGTGTGCGACAAGTTTCCGATATAAATGTACTCACATCTCTCGTCAACTTCCTATAGTTAAGATCTCCTTTGAAAACAACAAGCTCACTTTCTTTTAGATCCTCGTATAACCGAGGAGCGGAAGTTGGTAATCTCCAGTAACTACCACCTTCTGTCCAGAACCTATTTGGTCGAAGTACTAATTGACCTTCTGCATGAAAGCCACTCCAGGACTGAAATAAGAATGAAAGTTCAGATACCTCCTTCTCCGATAAAGCAGCAGGCGTTTTTCCGGCAGTGCTCTCTTCGTCGGTAGGAGTTGTGAAAAAAGAATTCGGCCCAGCCAAGGCACCGAGCAGAGAAGCAAAATCCGCAGGCACGACATCGGATACAAACCAGGGAATAGACTTCGGATGAAAGACGACATGTGTGGCTAGGTTGCTCTCGAGAAGATAGCCAGCCAGGATAAGATCCACATAGAGTTCAAACCCAGCATTATCCAGTACAATGTCAACTCTCCTCTCCTTCTTTCCGCTCTTCTGCGCCTTTTTCAGGAGGTCGTAGGAAGCCGGCAGGTCATTGACTAAAATATTCTTTTCAGCAGCCTTTCGGGCCGCAGATCCCTGTAGCTTTTGGATGTCTTCGTACGTCAGGGAGGTGAGCAGAGAAAGATCTGTAGCATTGCCCCAGAGACAGATTTCGCACATCTCAAAGAAAAGGATCTTCTCGGCCTCTTCGTTTTCTGATTCATTCTTCGCAGTCTTATTCCTTAATTGATCGACGAGCTCATGATATCGGTTTGCAAGCTCTAGAACTGCAGGTCGAGAGGAACGGAATGTGGACATCTTTTGTCGTGCAAAGACATCGTGGGACTTCCAGTATTGGGTGAGAGCGAAGAATGTAGCTACTCGTCTAACTTAGATGATTAGTAGGTGGAAAAGTACACAGAAGTAGGTGTGCATACCTATACAGATAGCATTCCGCGTAAAGCCATGGCACATTGAACCATGAAGGAGACCCCAATTGCTCAAGCTCTTTGTTATACTCTTCAATATCAGGTTGCCCGTCATCTAGAAGTGGACTGTGAAAGCTTAGCATTTGAATATTAACATCTGGAAGAAACATTTACGTTAATTTGCGATCATGTTGTAATTCATATTTTAGCTTCGCCAAATCTTCCACGATTTTCTTCCCTTCTGCTCGTTTTGAATCATCTTGTGTATCTGAGACAGCCCGATGGACATCATCTATAGCACCAGTCTGCATAATCAATGGATGAACGCCAATTGGTCTTAACTAAGATTTCTCACCAAGATAACAGGCCAGCGATCTCTAGCAGATATGTATGCAAAGGAAGTCTGGTCCGAAGTGGAGGATTGGGCTGCGACTTGTCAGTTCTCCTATACTTGCTCTAGTTCGGAGATGGAACTCTTACCAATATCCGATTCTTCCATCTTGACCTCTGCGGATATGGGTTAATTTGGTACAATTATAGATTGCTGGATGGCTTGTCTATAAATGTTGAGCAAATAAACAATTTGGATGACTACTTCGTAATCTTGTGGCGGGGTTGGCGGGGCATCTTGCACTAGTGAGAACAGCTTAGGGAAATTTGAGCTCCAACGTCATAATAAACGGAGACCGTGTATTTCTAGTATTGCATATACGGTTTATATTCTGTGAGATATTGGCCTGTAGAATTAAATAGGAAGAGCTACTTTATTTCTTAGACTGTTTGGTTGATGCTTCAACCGCCGGGAGTCTCATTGTTGACCTCTTCAGTACTTCTGGAAGGGGCCTGCTAAGACAGATTGACTTTGGGGCTTTTGCGCTGTTACCATTTCGCAGAAGAAATCTCTAAAGTTGAAAGAAGAATATGACGAAAAGCCACGGTGAAATGTGATAGATGGCTTACTGGCGCAGTGCGCCCCCTAGAGTTCAGTTATTAGACACTGATGACATTCTGGTATCTGCAAATTATAATCCTATGACTTCCTAATGCCCTAAACTCCATGAGTAATGCTCTCTTTCACCAGCGTATGACGTCTCTGGATCCCATATCCTTACACGCAGAGCTCGATGATAGCTACTTAAATCTCCAAACAGCCCCTGCAACGGGGGTACCCTCAGCTCTGTCATCTAAATCATCATCATTCATCTTCCTGATCCATTCAATCTCCGCCCTCACAGCATCTTTCTCAATCTGAGCCATGAGACCAAGTTCCTTTAACATACCAAATACAAGACTTCTGCAACCTTGAACAAGGACAGCTAAGCTTGATCCGGGGTCAGGAGGAGGGCCGAGTTGCTCCAATTGCTCTTTCCAAGAATTTAGCTTTCTTCCTAATGTGAGGCAATCTTCCTTCCACCCATGGTCCAGCTCTTCCACAAACACGATATCTTCTCCATCAAGTGTATCCTTGCGATTCCTTGCCGCTAAGATACCCTCAGTTCTGGCGACCCACCTCTCAAATTTCTTTACCATCCGTGCATACTTCCCTCCATGCTCTCCTAGATTCCACACCCCCGTGATCATTTCACCAAGGACCTGGATCTTCTCTTCCAGTCCCCAGCCCGGGGCTCCTAATCCCTGCCATTGCTTTAAAGCTACAGCATTGATTCTTCCCATCTCCTTAGTCTCGAGTTTAGCCAGTTCTGCATTTTGCTGAACTACATCTTTGAACTTAGACCCCAGTGTCTTCTTTGCACTGCTTCTCCATTCTGATTCTACGCGTGGGACATTATGATGCATGAGACATAGTTGTAACAGCTCGTTTTGCAGCCGACCTATTTCTGCAGAAATAGCAACATTTGAAGGGAGTTTGCTGGGTGAAGGAGGTGCGAGGAAAGTTGATGGATGTGGCTTTGGAGCTAGATTTTTGGCGGGTGAAAAGTGTTGTTGGAGTGTAGAGAAAGCTGGCTTGCGGAGTTGGGGATTGGGCTGAATTGAAGATGGAGCTGTGTCTTCAGCTGGAGATTTCGAAGGCGGGCGTAGTTGAGGGATTATATTTTGCAGTGTAGAAGAAGATTTCGATCGAGTATGGGATGATACATTTGATTCGGTTGCGAAGGAGGTCGTGGAAGTCGTCTGTCTATGTCTAGCTGTAACTGGCTGCCTTGAGCGATCTTGTTTAACTGGTTCTGAGCTTCGAGAAGCAGCTGTCTTTGCACTCTTGGACGTGGTTCTCTGCAGGCCACCTCCAGTTGACTTCGGAATATTTGCCTCTGGAGATTGACGCGAGATGTTATTTGACGTATTACCAGATGATCTGGGAAGAATTGCAGAGCTTTGCAATCGCATTGATGCACCAACGGTCGATGATCGAGGCTTCACTGGTAATCGACTTGGTGAGTCCACCTTCTCGTCCCTGGTATTTGGTGCTACCAGACGTCGGCCTCCATTGCCATCAACTGGGGCTACCTTAGACACAATACTGGCATCATTGCTACCGATTTTGGCCGCAGGCTTGCGAAGTGAGCGAGTTCGTGATGGTATTGACGACATTGTTGTGATGAGATGTTGTTGTTTATTGACAGGCTGAGGTCCCCTGTTTGACGGTGAAGCAAACTACGGTATGTGCAACACTGCCGAAGCGATCGACCCAAGCCCTGACTGAGTGTCAGCGTGTCGAACAACATAATTGTTCAACAAACTTAGGTGATTATCATTAATAAGTTACTGAAGGTGCTATTATTGGTCGCTTGCTACCATTTAATGCATTGCTCCATTAGCTCTTTGCATGTTTCTCATCTGTTCATTAGAACGGTTCCTCTCCCATCTAATTATGCAGCAAAGTTAATTACGTCTGATTAATTAAGCCACAATACCTAAACAAGGGAGCTTCGAGCTAATGCGGCACGAAGCTACAAAAGAGGCAGAAAGGTACACAGGTACAGATGTAATTATGCATCAATCTCCACGCCATGACAACACCCTTGGTACTGTAAGAGATGTCCTGCTGTCCGGTCCTTCCGGTGAGAACTGGTACGCGTCACGTCCCATGCAAGTTGCAAATTACTCCAGTCCAGTTCTTTCTGGCCGCCTGGGAAAGTTTGTTTCGAAGCCTATATGGGTGGGTATATGATCCCTCCACTCTTTTTCAACTCCAGTCCAGCTTCCCACTCTTGATTGGAAGAAACCTGTCAAAGTTGGCAGTGAGATAATAATAATAAAAGGAAAATCATTTTCCAAGGATCCAAGGATGAGGCAAGGGTTAATTTAGATGTCGTTTATCGTTTGTCATCTGCCGCTTGCCTCTTTTCTTCTTTCTCGCGTTTCTCTCTCTCTCCGTAGTGACGCATAACAATCCCCTGAGATTTGCGGTGCCTCGTCCCATCGATTCGGGCGTTCCTGCGCCATACACGCCCCTGCGCACAAGGCTGGTCCCATAAGCCGCCAGACTCCGGCAGTTTCAGCCTTTCCCAGGGGCGGGGGCCACATCGTCGGGCTGGCTCTGCACCTCTCTTTTCTCGAAGCTTGAATCGTTGGTGGATCTTCTCGATTTTCTTTTGCTCTTCTCTGTATGATTCCCTAGTCTTTTTAGTATTCCTGTATTCATGACTCGACTATTTCTGTAGAAAGCACCCACCCGATGGCCACAATGGAGTCCCAGCTCCCACCTACACCAGGCAGAGGACGCTCCCGCTTCTCCAAGGCCTTGCCGGTCCCTCCACCAGAGCCCAAGACACTGGGTCTTGCCTCGACCCTGCAGACCAAATATTCCTCATCCGCAGCCTCAACTCCACGTTATTCTCCTCTTCCTGCTCTCCCCAGCGGCGTGTTACCTCCTAAGAAAACCATCCCGCGGCGACCAATTGGTGGTGCGCAGCCAAGCTCATTAAAGATGCCTTCTAGAAAGAGTAGCTCTTCCTCTCTCTATTCAGACACACCCGGGTTGCCCGGAAATGAGTCAGTCGACGGCGACAAAGGAAGAGAAAACGAGCGTAGCTCTTCATCATTAACATCGCCTGTGTCAGAGGATGACATTCTGAGCTTCTACGGCAGTGTCGAGCAAACATCGTCGCCGAGCAATATCCTATCAAACCCTTCGTCTGGTCTACAAAAGTCACCACCACGACCTGAACTATGGCGGCGCCGGTCTGTGAAAAGCGACAAAAGCATTTCATTGACAGAACTAAAACTTGACAAGAGCAACGGCTCAACAGCAAGCCCTCCGTCACGCACACAGCTACCCTCTGATCGTGCTCTGCCGGCCATACCGTTTGCACTACCCCGAAGCAAAGCTTCTACGGGAATTCCAGGACGTAAACCTGTTCCTTTACGTCCTGCGCCTCCACAGCCAACTGCAATGGGTAACAACCTTGCTAAGCTGAAGCAGAAGCAGTCAAACGGTGCTTTAGCGGATTCAATTAGCAAGTCTGACGTTCAGACGCTAGCAGACAATGATATAACTGCTGCAAACCAACAGTCGTTCACTTTGCCATTACATCGATCACCTACCCCGGAGGCTGAGAAGATGGATATGATGAAATCAGAAGAAGCTTCAGCGCCAAAAGTCTTGTCTCCTGCACCACCTCACACTCCACCAGATGATGCTACTGCAGGTGCTCCACTAGTACCTCAAAAATCCAGAGCACGCAGACCACTGGGAGAAGCAACCATGTTCAGCACGTCCAAGAACAGATCCGATCTCACAATCGATTCCACATCAGGGGCATCATCAACCACCACGATCAGACCAATGCCAGAACGATCAACTTCACAACCACAACAACAACAACAACCAAACCCCCAATTCTTTCAACCACAACCACCATTTACACTCCCACCGTTACAATCACCACCACCAACTCAAACCCTCCCACCCGCACCCACAACTACAAGTACCCCAGCCACAAGCCCTCCACCACCAGCAAACATCTACTTCCCAACCATCCCATCCAAAGCGCCCGAAGGCACCTACTTCCAGCCCCCAGCCCTAGACATCGTGCACCTCAACTGCTTCCACAACCACCGAACCATGCGTCCCTCCCAGAACAAGATCTACCCGGTCTTATGCATGGTCTGTCAAAAGCCCGATCCAAATACCCATTGGAAATGCACCTGGTGCTGCCTGCGGTGTTGCAATTCGTGCATTCAGATTCTGTCTTCGGTTCCAGGAAGGGATTTGAGGACGTGTCTAGATCAAATTGGGGCTGGGAATTAGAGCTTGAGATTGAGCTTAATAGGGCACGGGGTGTGGGTTAGTAGATTAGGGTAAAAAGGGCAAGGCGTTAGGATTATAGAATTTGATGACTTGTATAGATGGGGAGGCTTTGTTATATGTATATAGAGCGGCCCGGGACACTTTTGAAATGGCCGTGGGAATTTTTTTTTATTAAAAATTCCATACTGAATGCTATAAAGGGGTTCCTGGTTTGGAATGGGTTATTTCGGACAACTGAGAAAAATGGTTTAGGGCCTTGCTAGAAAATGAATAAAGAGGCTATGATTATGATAACTATGAATAGATGATCGCTCCTGGCAACCATTCTCTTCCTAGCTGGCATATATATTATGCTCGAAGTGACGAGAATATATGTGCCCCCTTTTCTACCTGTGCAGTACGCTGACAAAACATGTCCATTTCTAACCGACCCGTATGCAGGCTCCAACGAGCAGCAACGTGAACCCAACCCTAAGTCCTCCTACCACCATACATAGATACGTAACATATATACTCTTATAATAATAATGATGATGATAATAATATAATAGCTTGCTTGCTTGAGAAGGGAAGGCCAAGGGTAGACAAGCTGCCATGACATATATATATCGAGAACCCAGCTCTGTTTTTGTTTTTCATCTTGCTATGTGATAAATGCACTAGGCACTCTTTTCNTTTTTTTAAAAATGGATACCACCCATGCCAAATTCTGTGGCCAGAAAACTCCTAGATGGAAAACAACGCGTCAAGGAACAAGATCCTCCCATCGTACTAAGAAGAAGAGAACATTCTAAAAATCAAAGAGCAAAAAGAAGAGAGCAACGAAGCCTCCATGGCTAAGTAAATGCATCTCTCGCCGGTCTCCGCTTTATCCTTCTATCTAAAAGTGGTTGCTGTATCCGAGCGTCACTCAGAGGCTTCCTCTCCTAGGAAATCTGATGCCTTCAACACTCGCCGTCTCCGTAAACCAACTGCATCTCTCTCCGGCGCCTTCGTTGACGAGAGCACAGGGTAATCCATTGCCCTCCTCAAAAACCTGCCTCAAGATATCCTTCTTTGACGCCCCAGTCGCCACATATGCAACCCTAATACCATGTGTCAGGACAGGCAAGGTTAGAGTGATTCTCCGTGCAGGTGGTTTGGGACTATCTTCAATTGGAGCAACCCAGGCATCCGTTTCGCGCAGGAGGGGATGTCCAGGGAACAGACTGCACGTGTGACCGTCGGGACCGCAGCCTAGAAGGAGAAGATCGAATATAGGCAGCTTGACAGAGTCTCGACTTGCGAAGCTCTTAACCAGTATCTGCTCGTATTGATCAGCTAGTTCCTGGGTATTGTCTAGATAGGTGACGTCGATGGGGTAGACAGTTGGTTGTCCGGCTCCTGGAGGGATCTTGTCCAGGAATTCCTGTTTCAAAAGGCCGTAGTTGGACTCTTCGTGATCAAAAGGGACGACGCGCTCGTCTGCGAAAAAGATTTCCCATTTCGAGAACTGGATAGTGTCTTCCGGAGACGATGGTGGAGGAAGGAGGGCATGGGCGAGGTTTTTAGGGAGAGAGCCGCCTGACACTGCCACTTTGAATGTTTCATGGCGTTGGAT
This sequence comes from Scytalidium lignicola, assembly GCA_002812745.2. NCBI lineage: Eukaryota > Fungi > Ascomycota > Leotiomycetes > Scytalidium > Scytalidium lignicola. The sequence continues at coordinate 41,961 of NCSJ02000276.1, forward strand.
GCCAGCGTTTTGACATTGGATTATGTAGGCTCGCAGGGTGCTAGCCAAGGCGTCGAGGTTGGGGAAGGCGAAGAGGTTTGGTTGTTTACCCATTGTAGATTCTCTTATTCTTTGCTTGTATAAGTTATTGAAGTTGCGGTTTTTATTATTTTGCGTCGCCAAAGGGTTCGTAAGAGATGGTTGAACAGTGTGCGAGATCTGTTGATGAAATTTGAGTGACGGGCGCAAGTAGTGGGGTAAGAAAGGCTATGCGATATGATTATCAGAAGTGGACTCAATGCGTTGTCAGAAGACGAGTAAGAAAGAAATTATTGAAGGTAAACAAAGCAGGAAGTCCATCAATGAAAGAGAAACGCAGATGAAGTGCAGAAATGGTAGAAGAAGGTAGAAGAAGAACAAAAGGATGGGAATGGATTAGTGACTTTGTGCGCCGAACTCAAATGCAAGTTGTGTCGAAGCTTGGATCCGCCGCTATCGATGACGAAGGTTCGGGTTATCGGGGCGGGGTGCTCCTTTTTTTTTGGTGGAGGAATTTTCGAGCTTACCACCCGATTGCCAGTCTAAGCACTAAGAAGAAAAAGAAGAAGAAAAAGGTGTATTTACCGGGAGATCAGGCGATAAAGAGCAAGGGTGACTTGTTATATATCTCTTTATATTTCGTTCCTTCCTTCAGCTTATGCCCGTGGCCAGGGTATCACCTGATGAATGATGCTCCAGAGGAAGAAATGGGATTAGAGGTCGAAGAATAATAATATTAAAGGAGGGATGATGGGGAGCGGGTGCGAATTGTTTGAGCAGTGGGGGGGCAAGCAAGGCACTACAACAACCCCATGTGCAGCAACTGCCTTTCTCCTGCCTTCTCTGTCCTTTCCTGTCGCCTCCATGCCTCTTGTTACCCTCTCCATCGGGCGCATACTTGTAGCCCAAGTGTGTACATCAAACCAACAGCTGTTCCGCAGCCAACATTCGTAGTCCCTTACGTCCCCAGGCCTGCCAGGCTCCTAACAAAAGAGAAAGGACAAGAGCAGGCGGAGATAAGGCTGAACAGGGCAGCGAAACAGCGAATCCCACGGCGTGGAACACAGCAAAACCACATGCTTCGGGCTCATGTTCCAATGCAATCATCACGTCACGTCTTCCGTACCAATGGCAACTCTCACGTATTCTGCCACAGAAACGCCGGCGGACCAGGCTAAGGGCTGACAAACTTTGGATTCGGATGGCGTTGATGGGTCCTGCTCTTTGGTCTTGGCCTCCAACGAGTGATCAATCGGCCATGCTCGAGCTGCGGGTCGAGAAAAAGAAAGCGGAAAGTCCTGCGGATAATCGTACCGGGCGATCACAACGGCAATCGCGATGGCCCTTGCCTGCCTTTCAAACGCTCAGGGCATCAAAGGCCTTCACATCTGCAGGACCCTGATCCCCAGCCTGACCAGAAGACTGATACAAGTAACGGCAAACACAGGCGGGCCTTGCCTGCACTTACCCAAGCCTTGTGATTTGTTTCATTACTAGGCGTTGTTATGTTGTGATACAGTACTACTCTGCTACTGTACTGCTACGAGTATCCCCTTAGGCCCCAGGTTTACCAGCTCGTTAAGCATAACTCTATTGTGGGCGTGCTAAGTTATTGGGTTGTACGGTTAATTACGTACGGAAGTAGCGATATGGGGGTTCGTAGGTAAGCGCACTGTGTGACCATAAAGTAGCTAAGCAACCAACTAATCAAATGGCAAGGTGTGGTAGAATAAGAAGGAAAGAGGCCTGTATATTAGCTACTACAGCTACTATTACATATATATATGGGGTCATATGATATGAGAACAAAATATCCTTACCACAATACTTATTTTCTACTTATGTTTATAATCTTAAAAGCTTTTCTTTCCATAAATGAAATATAAGTTTATAAAAATAATTATTTACAAGAAATGAATAAATATAGTTACACATTATTTACAACTGATCTTAATATATTATTTAATATTAAACACAAGTTTCAAGTATAATAAATATGTTTAACAAGGTTAGCTTACTGCTCTGATTTCGGTCATTGTCCCTCGCTTGATTAAACCGGCTAGTATTAAGCGAAAATGTAGTAAGCGAGAAGTAAGCGATTTTTATTTTAAAATAAAATAAATGNAAAAAAAATTGGTAGCTTCTCTCTGATTGAGCGTGTCCTGGAAGGGATTAGATTTTATTCCGAGAATTTATGAAGTAGAATACTCACATCCTTAGTGCAGGGGCCATGCTAATCTTCTCTGTATCGTTTTCTATCAAATATTGTTAGCGTAGGTTGATGGAATTTTTAGCGAGTAAACTTACAAAATGACCAAATGCCCGAAGGCAATAAGATCTGCTTACTTTAAATTATATACTAGATTTGGAAGAAGAAAATTTCATGTCTAATCATTGATCGCATTATATATATTCATTGTTCATTCCTTTTCTCATTGCAGAGCTTTTAGNAAAAACTTGTCACGAATAACTTCAGTTTAGTACAAACCTATATAGTATATTAATAATAAGAATATTAGCCAAAAGAATGAAGATTGTGGAGACCGCACAATACTAAAATATTAAGTTCCCAGTCACGTGGCTTTCATGACAGAAATCACGCAGGCTTATGTTAAGCGTTAAGAGCCCCGAAGTGTTGATTAGATACTCCGAGAACTTACATCAACTTACTAGAGGAGGTGGATGGTATAGAGACTTCCAATAACTTATACCTCAACACCGAGAGGGAGGGCTTTAGGGTCTCTTAGCATAAACGCCACTTGGTAAAACCTGGAAAATCAGGTAGAGCAACTCCTACGAAGTTCTCCTGGTGTTCAGTCTGCTGCAACTCTAAAGTGGGAGCAAAGATTAGTCGGATTTATCACACCAGATACCGTTTCCCCTAGTCAACTCTTACAACAGCTGCAGGATCTACTTTTTGCTGTTAGAACAATTCCATGGACTACGAATAGGACTCGATTTCGAGTCTCTCATATCATCAACTATGCCTAACCAGCCCCAGCAGGCAGAAAGATTCGATTGTCTCTATTGTAACAGATGGTATAACAAAGCAGCCAATCTAGCGGAGCATCTACGATGTCATACCTAAGCCTCGTCCTTTGTTTAATTGCTGGCGCTGTTATGTTTTGACACTACTGTACTGCTACCTTCTTCGTACTGTTACACACTCTTGGGCGGCAGAAGTACCCGTTACCGTACCAAAGTATTACTGTGGGACACAGAAGGTTGCAGGATCTCACCGTGACGAGCCGAGCAATTCTGGTGGCCATCGGGATCTGCTTCGCAATCACTGGCCAATCAGAAATACCGGAAGGTCCCCCTCTCGCGGATGTGACTGCATGGGGCCTTGTTCGATCTCGATTGACAAACCTCCGCGATAAAGAACCCCGCCAACAAAAAAGTTATCAACAATCATCTCCACCGCCTACAAGAGCCTTGAATCCGGAAGCAATGCCACCACTCCCCAAATATCTCTCCAGCGATCGGGCATCTATCAATGAATTCTTAGACAAGTTCGACGTGCGTTATTCAAGTCTCGGGAGAAAGAGCGGCTGATAGATGAGGGTCTGATAGATCACTGACTTGCTATCCAGGTCTTCCTATTTGATTGCGATGGTTAGACATCAACGTCTCAGGTTCATATTGGCCATGGCTGATAAGTTTGGTTAGGTGTGCTCTGGTCGGGCGACCACTTATTCCCTGAAATAGTGGAAACCCTGGAGATGTTCAGGTCAAAAGGTTAGAATTTAAATCGAGATCTAGGACCAATGACTCAACTCTAACCCTTTCTATAAAATCAAAAGGCAAGACGGTTGTCTTCGTTACCAACAACTCTACAAAGTCGCGACCCGACTACAAGAAGAAACTAGAGTCAATGGGTATTCCAGCCAATGTCGATGAGATATTCGGATCTGCGTACTCCTCTGCCATATACATATCCCGAATCTTGAAGCTGCCAGCACCAAAGAATAAAGTTTATGTTATAGGCGAGGCCGGCATCGAGACCGAGTTGAAATCTGAGAATATCGATTTCATCGGAGGGACTGATCCAGCCTACCGAAGAGACATCACGCCCGAGGATTACAAAGGAATAGCAGATGGTTCTCTTCTTGACGACAATGTCGGCATCGTCTTAGCAGGACTAGACTTCCACATCAATTATTTTAAACTGGCAATTGGCTATCAGTATCTCATTCGAGGGGCAATCTTTTTGGCGACCAATACCGATAGCACTCTTCCTTCGAACCATACGTTCTTCCCTGGAGCTGGTTCAATATTGATCCCCCTAATCAACATGACAGGAAAGCAACCTATTGCGCTTGGGAAACCGAGCCAGGCAATGATGGACTCTGTAGAGGGGAAGTTCCAATTCGATCGACAGAGGACGTGCATGGTAGGCGACCGATTGGACACTGACATTCGATTCGGGATTGAAGGGAAGCTTGGAGGCACACTTGCGGTGTTGACTGGTGTGAGCAAGAAGGAGGAGTGGGAGCGTGAAAATGCACCCGTCGTGCCTTCATATTACGTTGATAAATTGAGTGATCTCCTCGGATAGTGGAGTAGAACAAAGAAGTCCCACTTAGTAAAGCTTCATAGTGTACCTCTCGGAGTAGTCATCTCCGTTCGTTCAGATAAGCATGCTTATAGACAGATAGATGTTATGTATAGAATAAACACCCTCTTTATAAGCTTAGACAGATGCAAACCTAGATCAGATGAGCTGCGCCAAAGGATGCAAGAGGTGCTTTTGGCTCGTATTCCAGCAAGAAATACTACATGAAAGGATGCAGCTTCGTTTTAAGCGTACCTATTAAAAATACTCTTATGACATGTTGCCCATCACCCTTCAGGAATTAAGTCATAGAAGCAGGAATTCAAGATGCATATAGAAGTAAACTTACCTCCTTTTTTATAGTTCTTTTTAGCAATATATTCTCCACGTAGTCTCCTTTCCTNAAAAAAAGACGCCGTAAATTTCAGGTTCGAACATTTATAAGATATGTGTACTTAGGTACCTTCTTTTATTAGAAATATTTTAATCCCAGATAGGAAAAGGCTTGTCACAAACGATCACATTTTTTTTTTCTGCGCACTTCTCTCACTGCCTGCCCGGAGCATTTTCTCCGGGCGCGCAAAGCCCATCGCTCCAATGGTATCTCGCGCGCGTCGTGCCTGAAGCTTTAAATTATTGTTCCTAGGGGACCACCAGGCTCGGGACTACTTAATGGTCCTCCTTCGAAAGGATGGGAGGATCACCTCTCCTCCATCTACTTCCGCCATGGATGAAGACGATCGGGCGGAGGAGACCGCAGAGCTGCTTCAGCAGAGGGCACAGCTGACAGACTCTCTCCTTGAGCAACCCTACGATTTAATCCTGTATCTGGAGAGGGCTGTCGTGCATCGAGACCTGGGATATCCAGACCTAGCGGCCGGCGATAGCTACAGAGCGCTTCTACTCACGGACGAGGTGTGCGACGAGAGCTTCGAGTACCATGAGCAGGCGTTGACTGCCTTATTAGCGCACTCGTCCGATCGCCTCCCCGCTGTCCTGCGGGGTCATGGAGGGGCATACTCTGGCGATGACCTCTCTGATGAGCTACAAGATATGAATATTGACGGCGTGGAGGAAGAGGTGCTTGTAGGTCGTATATATGAGCCTCTGGAACTGGCGCATCTTGCGTCTACTCGCTGTTACCAGATACTTGCTGTTAGTCTGCTGCTGTGTGGGTGTCTGAGGAGTGCATATGAGTTCTGTGCGCGTGGATTGACTATTGCGCCCGATGACGAGGGTCTGGTGCAGGCCATGGAGTATATCCAGAGCATGGCGAAGAGGAGGTTGAAGCTACCTGAGGATGTGGAGGTAGACGTTAACATTCTTCCTGAACAAGGGCTAGTGCGGAGGGAAATATATCCTTGGAACGACCATGAGCCAGACCGGTTCTGTGATGAAACTTTGGACTTCTTGAATGAGGAACTTAGAGCTGTTTCGACTAAATGTGTAGCTAAGGTTACTGAGTTGCCTGCTCTTCTAGAAACAAATATCGATCCAAATTACCGCGGAGCCCTACCGACAAGCAAACAGCTAGGCTTGTTTGCTAGTAGTGATATCGAGCCGGGCGAATTGGTCTTGGATGAGATATCCGTCCTCACAGCGAACAACCGACACAGAGAATCCCTGTGTGACTGCTGTAGCAACGAACTTCCTCCACTAGGTGCCAATAGTACCGTTGTTGGATGTCCGGATTGCCAGGACATCATGTTCTGCGGGGAAGATTGCCTCCAGCGCGCCCTGGCAACATACCATCCTGCCGTCTGTGACAAAGATTTGGAGAGCATAGCAAAAGATGGCGATCCAAGAGAAGCGCCAAATGCACTCTATCTTCTCCTCCTAGCTCGCACCCTAGCTATGTCATGCACGCAAGAAATCCATCCTCTCGAATTGAAGGAGGTAAAATTCATATGGGGCGACTTCTTGCCCAGCGCATCCAATGCCGTACCCCTCTCCGTCAATGCTGGACCTCCACCTATCTGGACGTTACCCTTTTCCTTTGCCTCTAACATCGAAGGCCCACTACATATCTTGGAGAAAATGGATATTGATATTTTCGCTGGTATCGCCCAATACGACCTTTGGATATTCAACACTCTATACAGCAAATTTCGTGGCACCGCCTCTGCAAGAGTCAGTCTTCGCGATGCTCGCCCTGAAGTAGCTGCCGTTCACCCGCTGTGGTGTTTAGCGAACCACGATTGCGATCCGAACGTGAAATGGGAGTGGGGTGGCGAGATGCAATTCTACTGCAGAGAGCAGCGTGTTGATGGCCGTCCTGGCGGAATCAGGGCTGGTGAGGAGATATTAAATCACTACTGTGATATTGACCTTCCCGTACGGGAGCGGCGGGAGTGGGCCAAAGGCAGTCTGGGTGGTCTGTGCATGTGTGCGCGGTGTCGAAGGGAGGCGGCTGAGGAGGAAAAGGTTGCAGTGAATGGAAAGAAGTATCATGATGTTGAGGTATAGAAAGATAAGGAGACTGTCTTTTCCCGAATTGATGCAATTACAGCCTAAGTCCGACCATCGGTCAAGGCTTTGAATGGATTGGAGGGTTGCACGATGTATGCGAAAGCCCCGCTTTACAATGTGAAGTTTCTTGCCTGATCTAGCTATAGACAGCGCTCGAATCTAGGTGAGAGCAGAGACAAACTGATTGAGGGGTATGGAGGGAGGCTAACAGGCGCGTTTGCGGTCAAAGAATGAATAGGGGTTGGTAAGGTGAAGCACAAATGAAGTTGGAATGCTGGAAACATCATACGGAAACAAGTAATACCCAAGTACCGTAAACGCTCTCCACTCTGTTATTTCGTCCCCTTGAATGTTAATCAGTAGTCTCATACACTTAATAGAAAAGAAGAAAGAAAAGAGAAAAAAAAGAGACAAACAAAATAAACTAGAAATAAAAACGAGTAAAGAGTACCTTGCAAATCACATTTAAAATGTGCTTCAAAAATGATGTGATATGTTAAAACTATGTACGGAAATAGAGATTATGATTGCGAAGGCGAAGTGCACACCTCCTTTGAACAAGAGTCATGTGAAAAGACGATAAAAAGAGGATGAAATCGAAAGCAAACTTGCAGAGGTATCAATAGAGAAATAGAAACGCGTGAGCTCAATCCGAGGAGAAAAGATAGCACTACCTGCCTGCACATATTGTTTTCAAGTAGGACTCTGAAGAAAGAGTACCAATAGCTGTACCGTCATACCTTCCCTATTCCACCAAGTCTTTTTGCCGAGTCACGCGCTTCTTCATGCCTTCCTGTAAGTCTAGATCTGCAGAGCAGGAGTTTTTCTCTTTTCCTTCCAGCACCATCCCTTCTTCTTTCAAATGCGCCTAGAGAAAAATATGGGTAGACAAGATATCAATTCCGTGGTATCATAACATCCTCTTTTCCTCAGAGCTTCTAAAACCCGGTGTCCTAGATACAGCTAACCGTAACCACACCATTGAGCGCCATGTCTCGTTCAAATCCACAATATCCATTCCACTTTCTACCTCCTACCTCCTACCTCCTATACCACCGAGTAAGCCGCCTCCTTTTCCTCCCTTAGCGTCCTTTTTCGGTTTAGGTTTGTAGTACACCTTGTTGGTAACGAAATGGATGTACCATGCCACAAGGCCCAGCCCTATACAGCTAACCAAGACGAGCACCAGGATGACGAAGTAAAATGGATTGGTTTGCAAGACGGCTGTTGCCTTTGGTGTTAAGCCGAGCCACTTGAAAGCATTTGGCCCAGAAAATGCCTGACCCATCTTGAATACTGGCCGAGTGTTGTAGAGATTTGATTGAGGGTTGGTGTTTAAGATATGGACTCGATGGTCGAACCGAGAGTGACAGAGGCTCAAAATTAAATTCGATCGGATGTGTCTTTGTCGTCCACGGGGATGGCTTGTTTGGGGGTAATAAAGATGGTACGAAAAGAAGCTCGATCGTCAAGGCGCAAAGAATGTAAGGGGCGAGACCAGCTCAAAAATTACAGATGAAGTCGCTCGAAATAAGTTAAGGGAAGGCTCACGAGAAACGATGTGAAATTTTCAAACCTATCCCACAGGAAGCAGAACCCACCAAAAGAAGAAGAGTAAGAAGACGACGACGACGATGGGAATGATGACAAGGAAGACCCGACCCAGGGGGAAAGAGAAAAGACGAGAAGAACGAAACGAAGCAAGGAGCTACCTCAAACACCTACATCTCCAGCTAATTTTAGGCTCGCGCGATCAAGGGGTGTGTTCTCGGCAGGAGATGCCAGAAACTCGATAAGTCAGCCCATCCTCCGTATGAGAAACAGCTTTCCCCAAGCCTTGGAAATTTGAGGTATCATGTCAAACAGGCACTGTGACGATGCTATATAAAAGCATTGTTCATGCGCCGCGAGTTCTAAGGTTACAATAACTATTTCGAGTGAGGTTGAACGAGTGACATCTCTGCCCCAAGGGCGCATGCGGATGACCCCGGTGGTGGCTGCTGCCCCTTCGCGTCACACTTGAGTGTGGTTTGTGTTTCAACTCAACCCAAGGAGTTAGCTCTCCGGCGCGCATGTATCGCATGTACACGAATGGCACTGTTCTGGCCATTAATAGTCCGTATAAGGAGATACAGTACTCTACAGTACAGTGCTTCCACAGGATGCCTTCCAAAATAACTGCCGAGAACTCATTCCGACGGAGAAAGCATCCCTACATGTACTGTAACTGCATATTCCCCAGTACCATGCTGTCCGGCAATGAAAGGGCAGCACAAACTACAAAGTACGGTACTAAGTGCTACGCTGACATGAATGCACAACTGGCGGGTGTTCCCGAAAGAAGTCGGGGTTTGGTTCGGGATTTGGTTCGCATGAAATTAATTTAGCCCTATCTAATCCCTTCCGAGCAATTCGTGGAGGTTGCAAGTAAAGTACAAATGATAGCCAAGCAGGGTTTGCATGTTTATGTGTACCAGGATGAATCCACAAAACGTGTGAAGTAGCATGGATTTGGACCAGTACGATATATACGGTAGTGTACTGTAGTATGACTGCATATACTTGAAAATTCAATCCGCAATCATGACTGTATCATTGCCCGTAGATATGTACTTCGAGAGACCAAAAACGAACACTACAGTACAGCATAACCAGAAATATGCGCGGATGAATGGAAAGTAGCCAAAGCCATAAAACTTTGTAAGATCTTACAAAAGTGCCAGTCAAAATATAAAGTGGTCTGATAATGGCAAAGTATGGGGCGATTCTTTGATTATTAAGACTTCTCTTAAGAATTGCTGCAATTGATTACAGTACAGTAAATTAAGAAAAGTAAAAAAAATAACAATATCCCCTTGGTCCGCAAATAGAGGAGAGGGGTAAGTAAGTAAAGCTTGCGTGGCATATCCCGTCATTATTTCTTGCAGGTTTTTTGTTGATTTAAGATTTGAGTAGATTATTTGTACTACCACAAGTAACAAGTACGTGTACAGTACGCAACCCTTCACATATCATTCTGGACGGCGGGACACGAGAAAAGCGGGAAAAGGGTCCCGTAAAAACAAAAGAGAGGAAAGAGGGAAGAGCGGGGAGGAAAAGCCAGAGCGGTACAGTAATACGTGTAGTATCAGGGAAGAAAACAATTATATAGAAAAAACTCACCAATGAAGAGGGGAGGATTTGAGAGACCAAGAGATGAACAAAAAAATCAAAACTTGTATGGAGGTACAGTACGTGTACAGTAATAGTTTAAAATATGGGGGTCGCAATACAGTACATTCTACTGTACTGTACTGTAATTAAATCTTCTCTTATTTCCACTAAATAACTACTACCAGTAGGGGAGGGTTCTGTTTTGAATATGTTGCAGTTCTGTTTTGGACGTGTACACTCACAACAACAATAACAACAATAAAGGAGCGGGGTTTCCCTTGCTTTGGTAAGCAAGGGGGATCCACAATGGTTGTTGAACATGGTTTTGAACCCTGATCGAAGACTGGATATCGGGTAAGGGGGACTTATCATTGTTTTTACTGGGTTTTACTGGTGTACAAGTAAATTGAAAATGAAAATGTCGGAAAATTGCCATATTCGGCCTAACAGTGGGAGAGTGGATTACAGGAAATTGGGGAAAATTAAACGGCGTCAGATTGGGAGGGGGACCTCGTATTGCAAACGACTTATTACTGTACCGTGCTTTACAACAGTAATCCCAGATTGCCCGGACCCCCAATCTCATGTGGGTCTTTGCTCACTGCATACAGTTAGATCTTGCTGAGTAAACAAAAAGAGGACGACGAGTGTGTACAGTAATCAAAGTCCAAATATCATGACAATTTGTAAGCAAAACCTCGATGGCAACTCATTTAACCAAAGTAGTCCGTATTTACCCTTGGTGTGGATCCTGTCCAATATATACTGTACCTTTTACCTAAATGCAAGCAATATACAACCAGATATAGTAGCTCTCCTGTATATCGTACGTACAAATACTCTATCGAGTAAACAATCCGCTATTCCCTTCCCTCATATCCATCCTCCCCCCACCCCAATTAGGTATCATGTAAACAAATAATATAGCAAAACTCTACTCGGTACTAATAGGCACTTTGCAGACCTATAACGCCAAAAATATGAGATATTAGTAGCCAAGTCACATCATAATATGATGCCATTGATAACTCCCCAAGCCCCCTCCGTGTCAGGTTCCCGATGCTGTGCTCTCATCCCCTTTCAAAACCACACTCACGCGTTCTAAGATGCTCTTCCCCACTATCTTAAGCTTATCTGCAGTGCTTTCCATGGACCTTCCTTCTTCGGCAACCGCTCGTAATGCATCCTCAATCTCTACACATCGTTGTTGTAACCGCCGAATTTCAGCTTGAAGCGCCTTCTCCGAATCTGAATCTGTAAGTAATCGTTGTGGTCCGGGCCGAGACAGCTGCAGTTCGTGTGCAAGCTGCTCCAGTTTGACAACAGGCGTGCTCTCTGACCGTTGCGCTGTGGCAGTATCCACAGCAGCTACAGGCTCTCTTCCAAGTGGGGTCCCGGACCGGGGTGCATCTGTCGAGGATACTGGTTCGTCCGGGATCGGTCGCCCTGCCTTCAGCGCTTCAATCCTGCGCTCCATATCTGCCTTGATTCTACTCCAATTCTTCCTCTCCTCGCTGGCTATCTCTTCTAACCGGGTCGCCTTCTTGACAATCTCAATGTACTGTGCGCCCTCCTGCACAGCAGCCTGACGGAACTCATCGCGGCTCCGCGCAAGTTCCTCTACATCTTTCTCTAGCTCCTGGACCTGGCCCTGCAGTCGTAACTTCTCCTCGGTCAAGCTGATGATCTCGCCGTCAGAAACAGCATGTTTCTTCTCTAGCGCACTGGCTCTCGTCTGTGAGCGCAAGAATGCTGCTAGTAGCTTGTCATGCTCACTCTGGAGGGAGGACAATGCGATCTTCTGTACCGAGACTTCATGCTGAAGGGCAGCAGTATGGGCCTGAAGCGCGCTGTCGGAGGACTGAGCCACTGAAATGGGGGGGAGAACGTTGCTGACATTATTCTGCTGTAGGGTCGTAGCCGGTGGGAGCCCGGATGACTGTGAAGAACCATAAACAGACGAGGATGAAGCCTGGAAGTTCAAAGTCGTTGGAGAAGTGAGCGATCTACCAGGAGGTGAGGGAAGCTGCCTATTCTGAGCAGTTGCTTGTTGCAGGTTAGAAGATCTGTGTGCCATAGGGTCTGAAGAGTTGGTCGATGCATAATATGAGGCCTGTGATCTCATTGGTGGTAGGCTGTCAGGACCCGACAACCCTGGTGCCAGCGACCGCCGCTTTGGGTTGTTGGCGTCAGCCGGTGCAGCAGAGTCGTCAGCCGCATCCACCTGGCCAAACTCGTCTGTACTGGAATTATATCGTCTCTTCATCATGTCCGATGCTCCATCTTGAGCATAACTTGGGCCAGGCTTCTCAGGGTCGACGTTAAAATTGGTTCCGGGATCAAGTGGACCTCTTTGGACATACTGGTCAGCAAGCTCATTAACGTAGTTGATCTTGCCCAAGAGCCAGTTCAGGGTAAGTTTTAGGCCGAACTGCGCGATTGGTGGGCAGTCGGCAGAACCAATGCGACGCTGCTCAGGACCCTAACAAGACAGTTATAGGGTCAGCAGGTTAAATTCAAAATGACCCAAGTACCATGGGGGGTTGTTAAGGGAATGTCGAATGCCTACCTGGACTACTCCCCGTCGCCCGGACGACATACCCGAACGAAGTGTCTCTGCAAGCTGACTCAGCCCAGCTGCAGCTGCCTGCGTGACATATGCAAGCTCTGGACTTTTACAGCAGATTTCGCAGGATTCTTGCGCACTACCAGAATTCGTGAAATCTGCCATTTCTCGCAGACTCCGTCTGCAGCGTTGACACAAGCCAGATTGATCTTGCCTATTTTGCGTATGCATATTTTCCGACTTGGTTGGGGGGTAGTTCGATGCCTCGGTAGTTGTAGTTTGCTCCGCACCGTACATAGGACCTAATAGGTTGCGCATTAGCTAAATGATGCTTCTTTTCATTTATATTTTCTCTAGCTGGTGATGGGGGCAGATTGAGCTCCGTCACCCGGGGAAATTTGACTTACTTCGTATTGCATTTATAACCATTTTGCTAGGAGAATACCGATGGTCCTGTGCAGTTGCCTCGCCACTGCTGGCACTATATCGGGGTCTCTTCGACATCATCTCGCTATGTTCTGCGTCGTAGCGACCTCTGTCAGCTATAGCGGTGGTTCTCGGGATTTGTGGTCTCGTATATGGAATGGCATCAAGTTGTGGCAAGAAGCTGCCACTCCACAGATTCTCTTGCCCTGCTCCTCCTCCTGCTGCTCCTCTGCTGTACATCCTCTCTTCCCATGGCCGCTTGCTCATTCGGTTCGATTGGGACGCCTCCCACTCTTGACCACCCATTGCGCGCGTCTACCAACGCCAGAGCGGATGATGGGTTGTGAAATAGAAAGCAACAGCACTCGACCCGTCCATGTGGCCTAGAAGCTCATGGGGGCTGCCAAGCTTACCAATTCGGGGAAGGGGCGTCTCTGGGAGATATATTGCCTTCTGCGGGACCTGCATCGCCATATTTGTCAGTCTTTCGGTAGGGAGGGAGGGAGGAGGGAGTTTAGGTTGTTGGAATGAGTAGAGCAGACATTGGCGCTCTCGGCTGGAGTGGAAATGGGCTCTATGCAGACAGGTTGCACACGTACCTCGTTGGCGTTCCCTCACGTGGACCTGATGGTAGTTGCCACTTTTTTTTTGGGGCAGTACGAGCGAGGAAAAGGTTGGCGTTCGCCTTTTTGGTTGTGATAGAAAAGAAAGAAGGCCAAGAGGCAACGACAAACAAGCGCTCTTTACTTACGTCCCACAAAACCGGGCAATGAACACGTACCAACAATTCTCCGTGATCATCAGTTGCGGCCGAATAATTGAGCGTTTTCTCTTCCTCTCCACCTTACGTTATATGTTTATAAGAGCAGTGCGCGTGCGCAGCAAGTCGGGAGTATGGTTTGGGGGTGCAGCAGTATGGTGCACTGTGCGCTCTGCACCAAGAAACTGGACAGCTCGAGATGATGGACCAGCGGGTCCCTGGAAGGAGTACGCCACCAGCATTTGGAAAGCTAACTAAGCAAGTCGAGGACATTACGGTAAGTTTACTTAGGGAGCGATAGCTTACTCACACCTGGCGTAGGAGACGAGTAACATGGTTCCTGGTGGCCCTAGGACGGAGGAGACGGATGGAGGAAGAGAAAGCAGTCTGTCTCTCTAGCTTTCTCCTGGGCGCCCGTTCCCAGGGGAGGCGCTTGTGGAGCACCGGGCAGCTTGGACGTGCGCGCGGTGCAGGGTGGACCGACTGGCTGGGAGGAATTGGCAGAAGGGCATCGGTGTCATGTCATGGTATGGCCCCATTACATAATGCGTGTCATGCCGTGACCCCAGCGCCTGAACCTCTCTCCATCGTGCCGGCTCCTTCCTTCTCTCCCACGTCGGGCGCCTTCTGCCGCCACCGACAATGTCCGCAACTCGTCAACTCGTCAACTCCTCACCCACGGCGTGCCCCCAGCCAGTCACCGCAGGCAGCACTGCTGCTTCATCATTGGTTGATGCCCTGCTTGACCCGCACAGAGTGACGAATGGGTCCGTCCTGACTCAGTTGGCACCTGGACGTGGAGCCCGGGGTCGCTTGCTTAGTGATCCAATCCACGGCTTACTCAGATCTCTCCCCCATCTGGGCTAGCGCCCTACCACGTCCACCAACCCCCAAACAGGAATAGTGGGCTGCGGCACGTGCGGCTCCCGATCCAAATCTGGCCAGAAAAAGCCGGACCAATATGAGCGGCAATCTAGTCCATCTGCCTCCAACTATTTTTGTCTGCCGGGGAGTCAGGTCCCCTGTGCTGACTGCAGCATCGGACTGTGGCACCGTATCTGTTTCGTTGCTTGCATTCCCTCTTTTGAATCAACGGATCTACCAGCCACGACGTCAGGACACATTTCTGTTGCGCCTCGTTGTCCACCTCCGTGGAGTCGCGGATCAATGGCTGAATGGGACCTGAGTACAGGAAAGTGGACAAGGAGAAGGATAAGGTCATACGGGCCCAGCAACCAGGTCATTGCTTGCTGCCGGGCGATTACTGTGCACCTGCACACATGGAGGATCTGATCGAGCAAGTGAGATCGGCCCCCTTGCAGCAGAACTGCAGTTGGTTCTCGTCACACCCGGCCGTATGTTGTGTGCTTGGCGGCTCAAGCCCTCTCAGCCCTGGCTCGTTTCTTGTGGCTGTTCTGGCTGTCTAACTTTGATTACGGTGCTTCCTGACTGTCATAATCATATTGATTACGGCAGAATAGTTAAAACTCTACTACCGTATTCCCTCGGAAGAGCGCTGACATGGCGCCAACAAAGATTAAAAAGTCGCGAGGAGAGCTCATCGCGGGTGGTAGTGCGTGGAGTGTATTGTGCTATACAGTATGCTCGAATTCGTGGGTGGAAATGTGTGGTTGGTTGTCGGTCTGTGTGTACCGAACCCTACCGTGCCTGTCAACGGACGTTTGCCCGTTTGTACGTAAGGGGGTGCAAGAAATGACTGGCTCACCCCATGCAAGCGAGCGAATTCTGCCACCCCAAAAAGGCATTTTCACATTGCTATTTTATTACTACTACTACTACTACTACCTCTACTACTACCTCCACTACCACCCTGAAGGACCTCCCTTCCGGAGCCTCACTTTATTAATCCTTTCAGGCATTGTATCAA
>NCSJ02000277.1:0-57446 GCA_002812745.2 Scytalidium lignicola
ACGGGGTTGGAGGGTGGAGGGTGTGGCCTGCCAACTTTCGGCACGGCGTGCCCCAAGCAGCAAGACGCCTGGCACGCCAGGCTTGGGATTTCGTACTTGGTAGTGCGTGCAGCCACAAGGGGGGTGTGGATCATCACCATGACAGGCTCCAGGGTCGTCGCGAGGGTACCGGTACTGTACAGTAACTTACTGTGTAAACGAAAGTACGAGGTATTGTGACTGACGAAAGGGTACAGTACAAGTACTTTCCTACTAGGAAAAGAATTCGAATCACGGGATTTGCGGCAAACTGTTCTTCAAGATACAGTAATAATCATTATGACTGTACCCTACTGCACTCGTACTTGTGAGCACACAGAAGCCACCTTACGGCTGGAGGCCCCAGCCCAAGTGTGCGCGTCTAGAACAATGACAGCACGCAAAGCCAGCGACTCCTCCGTACATCATCGTACATTTTTTTTCATGAGGCAAAATTCATAAAACACCCTCATTAATCACCGCCGTCTTAAGGCATTAGGATTGGCGCTGTGCGGTGCTGCACACAACACACCAGGAATGGCTTGATTCGGCTGGCTGGAGGGGGGTTACACAGGGCCAAGTGCCCACATTCTCAGTCGCACGCCCGAAGCAAGAAAACCCACATCATTAGATTCATTACACGCACCCGCGGCACAGATGCCGCCAAAGAGGGGAGGGAATCGCATTCGGCTGTTTCAACACGACAAATCGCCTTCTTTGGGATCACGTGGACCAGCATCGTGGCAAGCATACTACTGTACTGTACCTGCCTTTCGTACAGTACTTGATCGAATGTCTGAAGAAGGGCTGATGACGGTGGCGTTCCCAATCTGCGCGCGCTGTGCAGCAGACGTCCTCCCAGATTTGCGCAGACGCATTATTTATTGAACATCGCCCCAGGGAAGCATGAGACGGAAGCAATTAATTCCTTTCGATACCTGCTAGCCAGCCAAGTACGAGTGGAACAATTTCTCCCCAAAGAAGTTGTCCCGCCAGTTTTGGCGACTGACGACTAACCGCTCGTCCAGCCTATCAGCCTATCAAGAGTCCGTCTCCTCCTCCTGCTAGGCCCTCTCCATGGCCGTGAGCTAACACCCAGTATGGATATCTCGTGGGCGATCGGTAAAAGCTGTCCACAAGTGTGTGGACCCTAGATGGGAAAACTTGTAAGCATTATCGACGGGAGGGGCTTACTTTCCTCGCTGATCATGGCCTCACAAACTCGATACCTTCGTATTTGGAGTACAGTACTGTACAGTACATCAAAGCATGTCTTGTTGATAATGGTAAATAGAAGAGCTTTCATTCTTTCATTCAGATGGTCGACGGTCTACTGGCATGACTGAGAGCCCGACCACTTCAGAAGGTCACAGCCGCTGGTGATCCATCGGATAAGACGGGTTGCTGATTCATTCTGGATAGCTCAAGTCGTCGGTACAGTAGTTGCTGTTACTCACTCTACTTGCATCAACCCGCGAACGGGGTACTCCGTCAAGCTCAGGGAGATAACTAATTCACTAGCGTCTTGGACATCGTCAATGGTCTCGGTCAATGGAGCTGACAGAACTTCGCATCTCCTACTTTTGCGTAATCAGATCCCTACGGCAGGACCGCAATCAGCGTATCCTGATGCCATCCATCGCTGGATTAGGTAGACTCCTTTTGCACTAGTCATCTATACCTCATCCTAGAGGCCATATCAATACCTGCTGAAAGTTACTGCATTTTGAAAATTGGTAAGAACACCGAGGTCTGTGACAAAGCCTTAATCCTTTTTTGTTCCAGCCAGCACAACCGTGGTGATTATGGCAACTCGTAAGGAGGCATCCTAGATCTGCACATCAGATCGCCTCGTATCACGCGCCAAGAGGGACGGAACAGATTCTCGAGGTCTCTCTCTAGGATATTAACGTTAGATAGACTAACGCCCCTCCCTCTAACTAGAATTAGCTCTACTAGAAACAACCATTTATCCATATTGCATGTAGACAGACAATCAGAGTAATATCTAGAAATGGCAGGTTGAGGAGTAACACGCCTACTTCTCCTTTGGGCATCCCGAGAGACAGAGTTTGTCAATGGAAGATAATATGACATCTTAAGTCTCTTAGTCAACTGCAGTCTCGAGCAGCCTCTTTATACTTTCAATAGTGCTGGTCTCCTTGTCCCCTGCAGCAATTCTAGCAACAGCTATCGTCTTATCCCGAGATTTCAATCCTCGAATGACTTCTACATCTGATTTAGGGACCTGTAAAATCTTTTTAGACATGTCTTGATTAGTAAATCTATTACTGTTGTTTTACGTGTAAACTTTCCCTACATCACTAATGACTGCTTTCACAGCCTTGTTGGCCTCGCCCTCTTGTGCTCGAGCGGATACACAAATCTCAATGACCTCGTCCGTGACCGAACTAATCCCTTCTCGTTGCTTGCTTGCACCTGGCTTAACGTGACACTGCAGGTAGACAGAACCGAGTGCCGATTTGGTCGATGAGGCGACATAGCGAATTGCAGGAGCTGAAGACATTTTGACGGCTCCAGCTTGTCATGACACGCGGATAGATGCACTTGCAGTAGATGGACGAATGCCCCCCGTGACATGAACTTAGGCCCAAGGATACGGTACGAGTTGTAGGCGCGTGAGGCCCTGTTCACTCGCGTCCGAGCACCCGTGGCCTTGCGCTAGCACGGCGTTGGCTGCCAAAACTTGAGCTTCGAGGCTGCGAAGACCACAAATTTGCTAGCACAACGTCACTTCCTTACCCTTCGAACACCAAACAAAATTATACGAGAGAAAACCGCAGATATTTACTAATTAGTAGAGAAAGTGTATGGACTTTTGTGGACGCTGCGCAGTAACAGCGCAGCTTTGAGTGGCAAGATGGCAGGTGTTGCCCATGGTTTCGTGGACGGTTCAACATCGTCAGGCACGAAATTCACCTTGACGGCGCTGAATCGATGGTCTGTTGCCAACAAGCAGCTTCCAGGTAGAATCATCCTTCGCAAATTAGGAAGATCTAGACTTACAAAAATATGCAGCTGTTAATAATATAAAGGCAATCCATGTCTACGATTTTGACAATACTTGTAGGTTCTTTCTTAAAGGCTGCAAATGAATTAACCCAAATTAACTCTGTCGCAAGTGTTCAACAGTCCTTTACCGAATCCAAAATTATGGAATGGACAAACGATAGGCTTCCTTCAAGGCCAAGATATCTTCGTGAACGGCGGATGGTGGCACGACTCCAGGATACTGGCAGCAACCGGGGAGGGAGCTGAAGTAGAAGAGCCCAAAGGTTGGAAAGGATGGTGGAATGAAAAGATCGTCCAACTTATTGAGCTTAGCATGCAACAAAAGGACGCTTTGACGGTTTTACTGACTGGAAGAGCGGAGGGCCCTTTCAGCAGCCTTATCAAGAAGATGGTTGCAAGCAGAGCACTAGACTTTGACATGATAGCGTTGAAACCAGCAGTCGGGCCAAACAGTGAGCGCTTTTCGAGTACTATGGCATTCAAACAGGTATTTTTGGGATGCTTGATGGAGACGTACAAAGAAGCCGAAGAAATACGGGTATATGAGGATAGGGTGAAGCACGTTAAGGGTTTCAGGGATTTTTTCACGGAGTATAACAGGAAGCAAAACGGTATTGGGGGAATACCAACACGTGGTCCGATTACTGCAGAGGTTGTACAAGTTGCTGATAGCGCAACTTTGCTGGATCCTATTGTGGAAGTCGCAGAGGTTCAGCGCCTAATCAACGATCACAATACACAGGTTAGCAAAGGAGGTCGAGGGCAACGCTTTCGGATCAAGAAAACGGTGTTCTACACTGGGTATCTAATTGGCAACGATGACACTCAGAAGCTTCTTACACTTGCACAGCTTCCCAAAAATATGCCAGATTCAGAGATGAAGTTCCTTGCGAACAATGTTCTGATAACACCACGGCCATGTCCAAAAAGTATTTTAGATAAAGTAGGTGGGATGGGTAGCAAAACTACGTGGGAAGTAACGGGAACAGCTATCTTCGAGAACAAGATCTGGGCGGCAAGCGTCAAACCGGTGCCTGAGACTAAAAAATACTACACGGAGAATCCTGTCCCGATAGTGGTTCTTGCACTTCGCAAAGGAGCTAAACCTATTGATGCAGGAAAGATCCAAAATTGGCAACCAGTTCCCGCAGAAAGGGCGTTTATTTTTGAAACCATTGTTGGTGAGAAGGTGCAATTACGCATAGAGGAAGAGGATCTCCAAGAAAATGAATACGAGAGCTTGTTCCCAAACAAATCTTACAAACGTAAGCATGCCCAGGAGGAAGTTTTACATATGCAGAGGCAACCAAGTGGCTCACACGGCCAAGGCCAACCGCAGAACGGAAGAGGAGGTTTCCAACAGAACTATCCCGGCAGAGGTGGCAGAGGAAACAATCGTGGTAACGGCAGCCAGCGTAACTACCGAGAGACTCGAAGCAGCACTAGGGGTGGAGGTAGAGCCCGTGGTCGTGGTGGTCACAACTATCGCTCTCTTGACGACGTGGCCGATAAATCAAACCGAAATATCACGATGGCGTACGATGTCGGCGTCAGCTATGAGGACTTTCCGCCATTGCAAAAGCAGAGTCTAACACCACAGCAGCTTGTGCAGCAGCAGTTTGAGAATTATCAAGCCTTCCAGCAGCAACAGCAGCAGCAGACAACAGGGCAGAGCAATCAGAGAGGAAAGGAAAACCAAAGTAATGGAGAATTACAATATGTCTAATGTTGTTCTATGATACAGCATTGCGAGCTCTGTAATATTAGGTCAGGGAAGGTATCTTCCTGTATGATATCCGGTAATGTTGGCTGGCGTTGAGGATGATTCGGTATGGACTTGGGGGTTTGCTTTTGACCCCACCCATTGTTATGGCTATAAGTACGCTATGAGTAATGGAAGGTCTGATATGACTGTTCCATATGGCATTTTAAAGCTAAGTATTAGCATGATAGTAGTGTCATCTATCAAGAGACATCGTTCTTCACATTAAGAAATCCTGTAAAGGCTGCTCCCATGCTCCTAAAGATCCTTTTTAACAACTTTTCATAAATTTCCCAGAACGCCAATAAAATCATAAAACCACTAAACGGCATCGCCATAGCTATGATTGACCCTTCGGTGGGAAACTACTGCACGGCTGAATGACCCCTTGTTTAGATATCCGAACCCATTTCAAGGTTGTTAAATATGACCAGGCTCCCTCCCATCTGTCTAGGAAAGTAACGTTGTCTGTGTCCGTAAGATTAGGTAAATCTATGTGAATATTGTCAGTCAAGCTCTCCAAACGTCACACCATCAAGACCTACAAAATCCATTCTCATATTCCTTCTCGATAGCTCCGATTTTCATCCTTAGTAAATCCTCTCTTGTGCTCGCTGGTCTTCCCGCTCGTCGCGCCTTTTTCAAAGTATTGAATTCCTCGTCATTTTTGTGAACAAAACTGGATATTGAGTATTAGAACATGTCTAGGAACTGAAACTGCCTCGAATCTGCATTTTTACCTCTCAATGAGGGGCTGGATGACATCAAGCCCTAACGGCTGGCTATTATTCTTCCGGATTGCTTCTTGGAAATATCTTGCTCTTTCGACTACCAGCAATGTTAGCTAATGGAGTTTGCAAAACCGGGAACGAAAGGAGACNTTTGCATACTGAATGGTTGATCAATCTTTCGTCTTGCTGCGCCAACTCGCTGAAGTTTATTATCTCTCATCTGCGCTCTTCTTAAGCGCTGCGAATCCCTCGAATTTTCGTGTAAGGTAGTGATATCACCCTTCTTCTTCGAAATCTTCTTACGGGCCTTCTCTACACTTGTCGTCGGCATGATGAATCTTTAAGGATTTACTGCCGTCAGGTTGTGTGGATGTGTCTGGTATGTACGTTAATTAATCTCAACACTCGTTTTTTTTCTCCCTCGCAATCCTTTATCGCCAAACTTATCTCCCCGCTTGACGTAGGGCCTGGTCCGCGCACCTACCACAAGGCGAAAGCTTGGGTTTGGTTGCCCGGTTTACCGACGCGTCCCTAGAGAAAGGCGCGTCGAGCGACAACGAATAACTGTAATAGTAGTTACGTCGATGCTATAGCAGCCCACCTATGTTGAAGCCCGTGAAGGTCCTAATAGTATAAGTTAATTGTGTGGAGCTGGACTCAATTTTGCCCTTTTGCACCTTTTTCACAAATTTGTCTAGCTGCCTCCTCTGCCTAACCTCTACATGTTTTGCTGTTGACTTGCTTGGTGCCGCGGAGGCACCTTTAACCACCAGACATGGGAATTAATGGTCTGTCACTAGGTCCCCAGTGAGAAGCCTCCGCTGATATCAATACAGGATTACTCCCTCTGTTGAAATCTATCCAGAAGCCATGTGATCTTAAGAAGTTTGAGGGCAAAACCCTCGGGGTAGATGCGTATGGCTGGCTTCATCGCGGAACTGTATCTTGTGCTATGGAACTTGCATTGGAGAAGCCAACTAGGAGGTATACAAGAATTGTCTCTGTTTCCTAATAAAAAATACTGACAGGGAAAAGATATGTCGATTTTGCAATGCACCGAGTCCGTATGTTGAAGCACTTCGGAGTTAACCCGTATATTGTTTTCGATGGAGACTACCTCCCCAGCAAGGCAGCAACTGAGAAAGACAGGGCCAAACGCCGTGAGGAGAGTCGAAAGGCTGGGTTGGAACTCTTGAAAGCCGGAAAGACATCATCAGCGTATCAGGAATTTCAGAAGGCAGTCGACGTTACCCCCGAGATGGCTCGCTTGCTCATTGAGGAATTGAAGAAGACTGGCGTGGAGTACGTAGTGGCTCCTTACGAAGCAGACCCGCAAATGGTATATTTAGAAAGAATTGGGCTTATAGATGGAATCCTGTCCGAGGATTCTGACCTGCTGGTATTCGGTGCGAAGTGTCTCCTGACCAAATTGGACCAATACGGCAACTGCATAGAGATAAACAGGGCGGATTTCTGTGCATGCAGGGAGATTTGTTTAACTGGTTGGACTGACAAGGAGTTTCGTCGAATGGCAATCTTGAGCGGCTGCGATTATCTTTCCAGTATAAATAATATGGGGTTGAAGACTGCCTATCGAATGGTAAGGAAGCACAAGACTATCGAGAAGATCCTACGCATGTTGCAGTTTGATAGCAAGTGGCATGTACCAAAAGGCTACCTTGAGTCATTTTACCAAGCCGAGCTTACATTTCTTCACCAACGAGTCTTCTGCCCAAAAACAGGCGGCCTCGTCTTGCACACAGAACCTGAACAACCTATAGACGATGAGAAAATGTCATACATCGGAGCCTTTGTCGAGCCAGAAATAGCCAAAGGGGTTGCAAGAGGAGATCTCAACCCTATGACCAAGGAACGGATTGTCATAGAGAAACCGTTCAAAGCGGTTGAAACGCCAGCATCACGGCGTTCCTCATTACCAAATATGCAAAAGCCATCAGCCTCTGTAGACATCAGTAAACGCAAATCAATTGATACATTCTTCAAGCCGAAACGAATCCCTCTTGCGGAGCTTGATCCAAATTGTTTTACTTCATCTCCAAGCCAGCAACAAGCTCTTCGAAGGAATCCTGAATCTTGGACTGCAGATCCGGTGCCTCGTCCATATCTCCGCCAATCTGCCTCAGAAGCGGAGCAACAACCTCCTCATTCTGCATCTCCCGGAGTACGACCTGCTGGTAGATCTGCCAGGGTAGCATCAACATCAATTTCAGAGCCACGCCCCCAGAAAAGAGCTCGATTATGTGCTGAGGACGATGAATCTGAGTCAATTTCTGGCCAAAGGCTCGAGCTAAACCAAAGCCGCTTCTTCGCTTCGACAATTCCTGACCAGAGTCCAACGGTGGATAGAAAGAATAGGCGCAAGAGCTCCAAGCAGGATGAGATACAGATCTTCTCAGATGATTCAATCGAGGAAGCACTTTTGAGTCTTCAAGATAATGATTTTACGGAAGATAGTCAAAATTCAAATACGAAGCCCACAGTTTTTAAAGACAAGCTTAGGATAGATAAGACAGATCCAACCCTTCCTCCAGCGGCTTCTCCGGCGCCCATGATTAACTCTACTTCGTCTCAATGTTCAACTCCAGGTCTCACTCCTTCTACTTCAAGCGCAAGTTTAGCTGAGGAAGCTGTGACACCTCCTTCATGTCTGGTGATGCCAACCACATTACCAGATTTACAGGGAGATCTGGTGTCAAGTTCAGAAGATTCCTTTGTTACCAAGTTTAAATTCAACGGTCAAGGATTAGTCACACCATCAACGATTTCATCTAAGTCAAGAATACCACTTCCAGTAAAATCGAGTATCATGGCATCAAACTCCTCCAACTTCCCAAAACCCGGCATATCACCTCTTCAACGACTAGGAGCCGCTTCCCTAAACCGCTCAAAGCCCCCGTCAACACCACCATTCACCCCATTTCCAACTGGCGCACGTAAATCTCGGTCTTCGTTGCTTGGGAAAGGCTCTATTCCGTTTCCAGACGTGGTTGGCAAGACGAAGATGGCAATCGAACCAGCTATGGTTCCTTTACCACCACCTGATGAGACAGAGAATTTATCTTCAGCTGCGACAGAAGGCAGTGAGGATCTCATAATTCCTGATAGCGAAGAAGACGAGGCTTTGTCTCCTCGTGCATATATTAAGGACAGATCCAAGCACACCTTGAATCTAGGCAAATTTTTGTATGCTGGGTAGACATGATCAGTTTATTTCTTATATCGACCGGATTACACTTTGGTTCTTAACCTTGGACTATAGTCGACAGGCTTGTAGAAGTGTTTTTATTCATATAGACTATAAGGAGTGTGGCGTTAACGGCAGCAAGGAAAGGGAAAGGAGATCCAGGAAATTCTTTGGTTAGGATTACTTCAGTTAGATTCCTACAATAATCATACTTATATGCAACGTCTGTTATGTCTTGATACGGTACTTCACAAGTCCATTCAATCCGGATTCATGAGCAAGTCTAGCATTGACACATTGTATATCGTACGTAGCTTATAACCTACACAAAGAGCTCTGTCATTCATTCATCCATCCGCCATGCCCGACCAGCCCCAGACCCTTAAAGAAAAACTTGCAAGAGACCTGTTCCTGTAAGCGCTGCATCGCAATCCGGGAACGCCTTGAAAGTGTATGAGAAAGAGAAAAAAAGATAATGCACCATCTGTTCATTCAAAAAGCCATTCCGCTAGGTCTCGCCTTGTCGGGTGTAGAGGAATGTGAGAGAGACAAATAAGGAGAGAAGCCAGGGCTTAGAACGCCAAACGATGCATATTGGGGTTCAGTGATGTGAGAGATATGGATATATAGGGGGATACACCAAGTGGATTTCGGGCCATCTAGCTTGATGGTCCTAAGATGAGGCGGCCGCCTTCTCGAGTGGAGTTTGTCGAGATATCGGTGTTGAATTCCCAGGCTCCTGATCAAGTCCGTTAGCAAACACAACGATTTCAAGAGTTATATCATATCCACTCACCATTTGCAAGATTATCAGCGGTATCCGCAAGTAAAATAATACGACGCTTGTTACAGTAGGACGTCTTGTCCATGATCTCAACCTTTAGCTTGGGATCAGCTAGTTCAGCAACGGGCTTCTCGAACATTTCGGAGAGCGCTTCTACGGCCATTTCAAGATCCTTTTGGTTGTCTTCAAACATAACTGTCAAGTTATTGCGAGCAAGGTAGAAGGCAAAGGCATAGGTCCATTTCAAGGTTTGACGACAAGTCTGAAGCGCCTGGGAGGCTGAATTAAGGTATTGCACTTCAATCCAAGACATGCCGGAAGCGGACTGTAACTGTATCATCTTCTTCTCCGTCTTATTGTAGATGTCCTTGTCAAGCTTGGCTGACTGCTCATGGTTTGCATATCGGTTGTAGTAGTGTAGATATCGTTCTAAGGACACACGGGACCTCGCTTGAGCATCGCGAGCTTCAGAACCGCTCTTCTCTTCATATCTATTGCAGTTGTACCAACTCGTTCCATGCTCTGACCACAGACCCATACACATCCAGCAGAATTCATGCTTGCATTTGCGGCAGGTCATATGGTTGCAGCCTCCATTCTTTTCGATCGTGGAATTGCACTTCGGGCACTCTTTTGTATTCGCGGAAATCCAGTTGGCCGTTTCCGAGTCGTCTGCACATTTCTTCAACCATCTTTTGACTAATTCGCATGGTGCTGGTTGATGGTCTGCCAAAATACAACCGAAGCAGAAGCGATACTTGCAGTCACACGCCACTGTTGGTACTACCCGGTCAAGATCCTTCTTCTTGATATTGCATTCAACGACATTCGGACAATCCGGAGCCGGGCACCATTTCAAATACTCTTTGTCTTCGACGTATGTCCGGGTGAGCAGTTCATGATACCGCGCCCGAACATCTTCAGGGACAAGTAAATCTAAGGATTTAGCGTCCATTACCCGTTTGCACCCATCTTGCGGACACTGTATGCGAGCCGCCTCTCCTTCTTCTTTAATCTTTTGTGCTAAGTAATGCCTGTAACAATCCACACAGTATCGATGGCCACATTTCATAGCAAATGTCATAAGTCCTTCATCATCTTCACAGCAAATATCGCACATAAAACCGGGGACGACCTGGAGTTTTGGTGGGCTGCTTGAATTCGACCCTAGACCAGCAGTTTCCAGCACTTTCTTGGGTCGATCCATGTAGTCCTCTATCAAACGTTCTTTATTCCATCTNAAAATGTCGTAATAGGATGGCAGCATCTTCTTTCCGCATGTCGAGTATCATGTTAACCTCGTCGATTAATTCGTCTTGTTGGTTCTGAATATCTTCCGGGTGATACACTTTAAAATTTATGTCGTGGGACCTCTTTCTCTCCCGCACTGCGTCCTTCTGCGAGAAGCCTAGGTCGGGTTCTGGCTCTTCGAACCCGAAGTCTAGAAAATCGGCATATGTCAGTAATGGCCCTGGAGTGGCAAGGAGAGTTTTGAAAGAGGAAATACAAACCATCTGCAGACCCTTCATCATTATCACTCTCATCTATCAAGTTATCTTCCTCACTGGACATTCCAGACATAAAATCATCCTCGTCTGAATCCATATCTGGTGTCGTGATGGTCGTGAGTGGGGTGGGGGGATCAGTGCCCTTGGCAGCTGCTGAGGCGATTTGTTTCTCTGAGCGTTTGCTCTTGTTTTCGACCGTTTCTATCGCCTCAGCCGCCTTCCTCTTCCTTAGTAGAGAAGAAATGGTGCCGGAAGTGAAGTGGTGCTCGAACTCGCCGTGGACGGACGAAGTCCAGGCACACAAGGCTACTCGGTTTGTAAACAAAATGACTCAAGTTGTAAAAAGAAAGTGGCAGCAGAAAGCAGAACCTTGCAAGCAAACCAGGATCGCAAGGCAGAAAGATAACGAGTCGAATGTGTTGGTGTCGAGGATCAAAGAGGCAAACCTAGAGGTGGTAGAATCAAGGAGTCATGTAGTCAGCTTCGCATCGAAGATACGGCATGACTATCGGGACAGCCGAGAATTCCCCGAAAACGTGACGTTTCTTAGGATTAGGCGTCATCGTGTCAGCGAAATGCGAAGTTTTGATGCGCCTTTGTTTGATCAACAACCTCGCATAGAGGCGTCCATAACATATTCTGAAATTAAAAAATCCTGCTCCACAGAACGAGAGGGAAATATATCTTGTCAAGAGTTCCTAGCATATTTGCACGTTCACTTGGGGTCGCTGAATTTGCCGCTAAAACTGATAACTTGGCCAATTTATAATACAAAGCATTGTGTAATTATGCCTAGATGTTCATGATTTAAACACATTAATCCCTTGATCATTGCATTCCTCCCTATTCAAAATGCTCGTCTCTTCTACAACTTAACCTAAAACCTTCTCGGCAATTGATACTATACATCATTAGCATTTATTTCAAAGACTAGTGAGCCGAGGAGTAGTTACCAGCAAGACCAGTATTATCAGGTTCAACATGTACAGCCTTCACCTTACCATCTTCAATTTCAAGTGCATATCTCTTACTTCTGGGACCTCCAAAGATGGCTGAAGCGTCGAACGCTAGGTCTAAGGCCTCAGTGAACTTGCCAGTTGGGTCTCCAAGAAAGCGAATCTACGAGGGAAGTGAGTCTATATTCAATTGCAGTAACAGAGGATAAACTTGAGTAAAAACATGGGCATCTTACCCCAGAAGCACGGGTGGGGTCCAGGGCATCTGCCCAGGCTTTCATGCTACAAAACATTAGTCAACTGGTCGATACAGGAGCAACATGAGGATTGCATTGCATACACAAAAGGATCATTGACAGAAACGACAAAAACATCGCCCGCGTCTTTCAGCTTCTTGTGGTTAATATAACCAGGAATATGAGAGTTTGAGCATCCAGGACCTGCATCATAGTCAGCGTGATGTCCAAACCGGGTCAAAGTTCGAGATCCACTACGAAGTTACAACCAATATATACAGTACACAAACGCACGCGCGCAAAACAAGATAGAAAATCAAAATCACAACGAGAATGGTGAGTCTGAGTCAACTTACTAAAAGCCGCAGGAACGCCAACGATCAATGCCTTGCCATTGTTAATAGCCTCGCTGAGATCGATCTTGTTACCAGGCGAGTTCTCAGTGAGAACGGGCAGGTTAATAGGCAGCGTGTCGCCGGCCTTGATGAATGCTCGAGCAGAGCTTTGGAAAGAGCGTCTCAAGCCCAATTGAGGGGCGCTCAATGCGAGTCTACGAAGTGCAGTATTAGAAGCCATTATGTGGTCTAGAATGAGATGAAAGTTATTTTGCAATAAAGAATTTGGTGATGGTGATTGGAGGCGGAGGAGTTGATGATAGAAGCTCGGTCCAACTGCTTCCGGGCAAGTGACGACAGAGAGACCCGAAGCAGAAGACTTTGTGGACAGGAATTTTGTTGCACATCAGACGGCGTACAGCAAAGCCAGCAGTGGGCTTGTGCGGAGTGGGCTAATACTGCTTGGGTGAAATACAATGCACATTGTAATAATGCGATATATCTACAGAGGATCTCAGTTGAATACGACTATGTCCTCTAATGCCAACAGCGTCCTCTTCAGTACGCAAAGAGCTAGTTATCAGTCCTACAATAGACACTGCATTATATGTCAAAACTATCATACATTATAGAAGCCTATTTTTCATTCGAGGAGAATTCCTCCTGCGCTGAAAAGTTATTTCTTCGGGGGAACATGCAATTACTAAATGCCGCTGTAATCCGGCTTTACGTTCATTGGAGCGCATCTATCCACGGAAGTAAGGTAAGATCTATGATCACCCACATCAAAGACAATGTAGAATCTCCTTGCTGATTTCTACTGAGCGAAATGCGGGGAATCGTGTGGATCAGTCAAGCTTCATCCAAATATGCACGGAGAACACCCAGTCATTTATTTCTCCGTCAATTCAACAGAGCAGGAGTTTGGACCGGAAGCAGCCTCCCTGAAGTGTGGAGAGATGCATATATAATGATCATGATGTCGATCATAGCCAGGTAGGCTTTCGAGTATCCTTTTAGTTCATCTGATCTGTCGAAGACACTCTGTGGTGAAAATGCATCTTCAATTCTTAGCAGCTCTCTCCTTGCTTTCCCTATCAGTCATCTCTGCTCCAGCTCGATCTTCCCCACCTTTCAGTACATATTCCAATGTCACAGTCTTCGTCCCTCCTTCCGATTATACTGATCCAAGGGTACTTTATGCTCGTACAGTTGAGCTTGAGGACGGAGTCCTCCTAGCAACATGGGAGAACTACAGTCCTGAGCCACCGCTAGTCTATTTTCCTATCTTCAAAAGCACCAATGGCGGTGAGACATGGAAAGAGATATCAAAAGTCACTGATCAGGTCAACAACTGGGGATTGCGGTACCAGCCATTCCTGTATGAGCTAAAAGAGCCATTTGGAAAATATCTCCCAGGAACAGTTCTACTTGCCGGTAATTCGATCCCGACTGACTTGAATTATACCCAACTCGATGTATATGCCAGTGAAGACAAAGGTTATACTTGGCATTTTGTCTCCAAGGTTGCTAGTGGTGGTGCAGCCATTCCAGACAATGGGATTCCAGCCATCTGGGAACCGTTTCTCATGCTCTATGAAGGCCAGATGGTGATCTACTATTCTGATCAACGAGACCCAAATCATGGCCAGAAGCTCGTCCATCAAGTCTCTCGAGATCTTATTCACTGGGAACCTCCTGTGGATGATGTCGCCTACCCGACATACACCGACAGACCAGGAATGACCACGGTCACGAGACTTCCCAACGGGAAATACATGATGACTTATGAATACGGCGGCGGTCCTGGGTTTGATACCTATTCCTTCCCCATCTATTACCGGATCAACAAGAATCCGCTTAAATTCAACGACTCGATCGGGTATCCTGTCGTCGCTGGGAGCACTCATCCCCAATCATCGCCGTATGTCACCTGGTCACCTATCGGAGGGCCACACGGTACCATTCTGGTCAACTGCGGAACCCTGAGCCAAGTCTTTATAAACCAAGAGCTGGGCGCTGAGGGTGCATGGAAGCAGTTTCCAACACCAGAAGGTGTGTCATATTCCCGTCACTTGAGGGTTCTGTCCAATCTGGATCACTTGTTAATTATGGGTGCTGGCCATCTCCCGCCGAGCACGACGAACGAAGTGACGGTGAGCGTGATTGACTTGAAGACCAGCCTAAAGGAGGCAGCATGAACCTTGACGCTAGGCTGCAGGATCCTGTTCTAGGCAGAGATATAAGTGCTATCGTGAGAAGAATAATGAATCCAAACTGTCAAGATGTTTGCTTTGTGTTCGTGCAACACTATGTCTTTTACGTGGCTGTCCCGTGATCCAGGAACTTGAAGCTTGCCTTGCCATTGTAAAGAGGTCGTTGGATCGTAGTGTACAGCCCTAGCAATTTGGATGATTGCGCGAGACCAGCCAAGTACCGAGCCACGATACGAAGAAGCGGTGCGCTGGCAGCTCCTCGTTCGTTGCATCCCTGTTGTTTGCAATACAGTCTAGACCATATGTACTGTACCTTTTGTATACACGTAAACAGGTAGGATATACTGCAGTACATGTGAAAGATCAGTTATGTGAATTTTGCGTTTGTATTTTCTGGATGTTCTGAGTACTGGTATTGCTGATACAGCAATCCGAAACACGACGTCACAGAAGGAGACAGCGAGAGAAAATCTTTATGTGCGTTTGGACTGTATGCAATGCTCAAAGGGTCTGGCGCGTTGATGGATGAACAAGCGGCGCGCAAACCAGCAATTTTAAGCTTTCTTTGGTGGGCGGGTGCGATCCGCTCGTTTTACAAAAAAGGGTCGAAAGGGGGGCAGCAAGTGGTCGGCGGCGCTAGTCCCAAAAGGTAATTGGCTGACGTCGCGGCTCGCCCCACGACAGTTGCTGCACCAACCCGCTAGCTCGGTTGCAAAGTCAATAGAGAATCTAGGAGGTTGGGTATGCCGGATTCAGAAATGCAAAGGGCTGGAAAGACCACGACAAGTTTCACCAACCTCTTCAATTTCGAGGGTTTCGCCTACGATTTCAACTGTAAATTCGAGGGAACTTTTGTGAGCTCTCTCACCTTGAATCTTTTGGCAAGAAAACTATCAAGCTGTTACGAGCCTCACCCTACTTTCCCCATCTATTTGTGAGACTATCTAACCATTCTTTAAATCCTGGTAGCAGAGTCTGTATATCCTCACCGAATATATTTTCCTATCGAGCAATTTACGTTCAGCGGCTCGATCCTACGCATCATTCATACCAGTCGACGCCTCAAATTCGATCTCACGACTTTGACCGTCTCTCGGTTTGCAGCCACTTCACGGCTGCAACTCCCATCGTCACTCCGACCGACGGAGGACGGGAGTAGCAGATAAGCAGGAAAGCTACAGTGTTGAGGTAAAGGAGGAGCCATGGCAGAACGATTTCAAATAACGTGGCTACGTGCGTTGATTCTTCTCTTCTAAGCTTTTAGGATGTCGCTAACAGATTGATGTGCAGGGCTGGTTCCATTCCTAGGATATCACCATGTGTTGATGATTCTGATCGCAATAGCTATCATATTACTTTGTAAGTATAGGCTCCTCGAATAGACATGGCAATTACTGACTCAATTATCCAGCCCTATTACTAGCAGGATGCTCATCTTCGTCGCCCTTAATACCCGGCATCTTCCTCATATCACTCTACTACCAACAGTACACCCCAAAGCCTTCGACTGTTCAGACCGATTTCAATGTGCATACTGCAATTTCCAACATCGTCGGTGGAGCGAGGATGGCTGCAAGAGTAGGATATTTTGGAATTTGCATCAATCCCGACGGAGGCTCCTGGCTCTGCAGTAACAATGCGACTGCACTGGCCAATGAAGTCAGTGTCGACCAGGACCCATTGAACTTGCTATGGCTTGCGAGTCAATTCAAGGATGCAATCGTGTTTCCATACCTAATGTAAGATATGCTTTGAGTCCTCCCGTCATTAATCAATATACTAACATATTTTGCAGCATCGTCGCCATTGTCTTTGCCTTCATCTGCCTGTTGCTCCTAGCAACGTTCCCAGGCTGGCATGAAGAAGAGGACTCCGATGGTAGCGAACGAGAAGTGAAGCCCTTCCCATCACGACCTGTCTCCCAAGTCGCATTAGCCCTCATCTTCGTCGCTTCGATCTTCATTCTTGTTTCCGTACTTTGGCAACACACCGCTTCCGTTGCAGCGTCAATCATAGCACAAGATTTCGGTAACGGAAGCGTTTTAAGTGGTGTTGGTAGCACAGCAATGGTGCTTGGATGGTTCGGATTCGTCCTATTCATCATTGTCACCATCGGATTACTCGTTATGATATTAAGTATCCGTGTGTTGGCTGAGACTTTCGGTTAATTTGCGGCGGCGATTTTGAGAACAAAAAATACGGAAGCGACAGGAAAATTAGATGATATTTTGATGCTTTCAGCGTGCATAATTTTCTGATGACTTAGGAGCCACAAGACCAAGTGGTTCTAAATGGAGTCATCATACAATTCGACTAGATCGATTCAGTATATAGGGCTGCATTTGGGACGGAGTTGATGATATTTTTTTCCTTATTCCCACGGTTGTCTTTCGATTATGGAGCGGACGAAGATTAAGAGCTATGGTCATTATGTTTATGTTGTCAAAGATTAATGTGGATATTGGGTGGTAGGATGAGGGGCAAGGCGGGGAGAATTTCTCCAATTGTATGTATGTTTATATCAAATGACCCGGGAAATACATTGGCTTTGGAGGCGTCAAGTTACCTTCTCGCAAACTGCAAGCTGCAAAGAAACTTGTCTTATCATGAAATTTGTGGATTTTCATTTCTATTCTATACCATGCTATCATTAATCGTTTACGAAAATTGAATCCACTCTAAACTACTTCTTCCTCCTGAACCGACTCCCATAGCCGGGTCCTCCTTTGGCCCCTGAATTCCTCAACTTCAACCGCTTGAAATTCTGATGAGCTAATGCATTGACTTTTCTCGCCGCTGTCTTGATCCTCCCGTCTTTATTGGCTTGCCTGTTCTTTCCTTTACTCTGATCCGGCCGCTTATACCTTGTTCCTCCCTCGGACGCAGTATATTCCGATTGACTATCAGAGTCATAATTCGCCTCTGGGATAGAGAATGAGGCGTCGAATTGAGTCTCTGGGACTGTTTCTTCGTTGTTGTCTTTTGGTTCTTTATCTTTATCATCATCATGGTCACTATCCGTGTCATGCTTCTGCTCTTGATGTGCTTGACTCTGCGGCTTCGACAGATTTGGTTTGAGATTATACCGTCTTGTCGTCCGTTTCTGTCCTTTCTTCTTCCATGCTTTGAGAGGTTGCCCATCAGCTCGTAGACCCTCATTCTGCGCCTCCTCTGGTTCCGTGTCATACATTGCTTCGTCATCGAATCCGCCGAGTGGTAATCGATGGTCACGATCCTCTTCTTCTATTGGAGGCTTTGATGCTTGTGGTTTGAAAGGATTTGATTCTTCGTTCTCCGCCTCTCGAAGTGCTTCGAGGTCATCATCTGCTGCTTCCTCTTCCATGCGTCGTAAGCCTGCCAGCATGCTGCTTAGTCCTCTCACGAGAGGTCGCTTTGGCATCCGTACCATTTCCGGTGAGAGCGGTGTGTCTTCATCATCCTCATCCACTACTGGAAGGCGGATTCGTTGGCTGTCTCGTCGTAAAAACGATGGTGTTGGGAAATGGAGCTTTGAGACTGAGGAAGGAGTGTTCTGGCCCAGTTCGCCGTTTGTTCGATCCTTTAACGGTGTTGTAAAATCATCTAACTTATGATGTCTGCCTTTAGATCCAGGAGTTCTTGAGTGTTTCGGGGTAGCAGCTGGTGCACTAATATTACGGGATTTCTGAGGGGTTGTTTGAAGGCTGGCCCGCACACTTATTCCAACGGTTGTTCTTGTCACGGATGGGGAGGCCCAATTTCCTTCATCTTGAATCAAGTCGAAGATTCCCAGAACTTGACCGTCTTTTTGCGGAGTCGGCCCAATACTTGTTTTTCTTGATGGTGTAAACAAATTGCGAATCACCGATGGTGAGTGGAATTGGGTGAGTTCGGACGGTTCTTTAGAACCTTTCGAAGGTGTTTGAATTATATGTTGCCGCTTGGAAATTTCTAAGTTCCCTCCATCGTCGTGTTTCCTCTTCTTCGGTGTCTGTCGTTCGAAGGCTGGAGGCTTAAGTGATACTTTCCCACTAAGAATATCCCTAATCCTATTGTATTCTTTGTATTTCGAACCTAGACAAAGGTCAATGCCTTACTTCGAAACTAAGGAGATTCTATATCCTACTAATATTTGGGTTTGCTTTGATGTCATCGCGTGAAGCTTTTCGGCCTCCGTTGGCTGCAGAAAAGTCCTTTTCCCATACCTTTAACTCCTGTCGTAGCTCTGTAGACCTCTTCGTTAAGTTTTCCTTTTCATTAGCATTCATTGCTAGGTCTTCGAGTTGCTAATTCCAATTGCATGTACTTCGTTGATGCCGTGCAATCACGACCTTGACGCGCCAATGAGTGAAATTGGATAGAAAATTTTTGAAGGGGAATAGATATGAATAATACAAATTCTTGGATATTATGCTGCAATCGTACCTAATTCATGAGAAAAACGTCATATAATCCGAGCAGGGAAAGAAGATAACATGCGGATCTGTTTCTGAGGTTCGTGCCAAGCCACAGCGCGGGCCGTAACGCGTTCTTAATTTCTGCCGGAATATCACCTCACCGCCTGCCCAAATAGGTACCTGTGGCGTTGATAATAGAATGCATTCTGATTCCCGCTCTCTCCCCTCTTCTCATCTACATCACATATGTTTCCCATGGAAGACGATGTTTTAGATACAAGATCTAAAGTACTTCAAACTACGCTAGTAGAAGTCTCGTCCCGATCGAAAGATGGTGCCGAGAGTAATCCAGAGGAAGACTGCTGTGTGATATGCCTTGAGCGCATATCGGAGCAAGCCATCGCGCAACCTTGCAAACATGGGAGTTTCGATTTTCTCTGCCTCCTCAGTTGGCTCGAGCAACAAAGAACGTGTCCTTTATGCAAGACTGATATAAAGACGGTTCGGTACGGTCTGGGGGAAGGGCAAGGTAAGATTTACAGCTTGCCACCTACGAAGCCTGTTACCGCCAGCACGCCGAGTAGCTCAGTGCTACGTAACTTCGATTATCGTACAAGAAGACCATATCGTCCTCAGCGACCTAACCTTCCCCGAGATCCACCGACAGAGGATGAGGCCATTCTTCGGCGGCGTCACGTTTACCAAAATCAACTTTATTCTTTGCACGTTGGCTCAAATCGAGTCTCTCGATTTCGCGATCTCACGCCTCAGCTATTCAGCCGAGATGCAGAGCTCATATCGCGAGCTAGGAAATGGATACGTCGAGAGCTCCAGGTTTTCGAATTTTTGAACCCTAATACTTCTTCATCTACCAACGGAAGCAGGGATGATCGAAGAGGAAGCAATGCTGAGTTTCTACTGGAGTATATTATCGCCATATTGAAGACTGTAGATATCCAGGGCAGTAGTGGGCAGGCAGAGGATATGCTGCAGGAATTTTTAGGTAGAGAAAACACCAGGTTATTCTTACATGAGTTGAGAGCCTGGCTGAGGAGTCCCTATATTTCGCTCCATGACTGGGATCGCAATGTTCAATACAACGAAGTTAACTTGGGGAAATCTGGAACAGGAACAGGTTCTGCATCCGATCACAATTCTGAAGCACAAGAGTCTGGAAATATTCACAGCAGTAAGTATCGGGGAACTAGCCGATTCGGTCGTCCGTCGGGAGAATCTCGATTTAGCCCATATCAAAGACAACAAGCCCGATATCGAGACCAAAATCGTTGAATCGATCTAGTTAACTCAACCAAGATCATGCTTAACTTGGTTTGGACAACGCTGAATACTCGATGTTGACCTCAAGTAACGTTGAGGGAGAGAATGGCTGCCTATAGTGATTGTAGATCAAACTACGATACTATCAGCTAAATCACTTCCGGGTCTAAGTCGCTAATTCGATATCTTACTCCTTCGATATACATGATATGGAAAAATTAATAGTACTCCAAGCAGCATATTGGATATTGGAGTTATGAGGAATGGTGGGACGAACAATATCGTGGAGACAAACAATATGATGATGACTTAGATCAGAGGTTATCCATTCATTTCAAATACCCAGCAGTTGTGTCCCCTTTTATTTCCTGTGTGGTATAGATGATTAGGGGAAGTAAGAAGAAGTGGAGCAGGTAGAACGACTCTAAATGGAAATTCTATATGTATATAAAATAAATCAAACTTTTGGAGAAAGAACCAGATTCCACCGACTAAGAGCTACAGCTACAACTTTAACATGGATACTCTCATTAATCTAGTCATAATATATCCTATTATAGATCCGATGAACTCCATCTATATATCTATAATGTGTTTTTATCCACCAATATGTGACAGGAGGGATCATACGCATATACTTAAAAGGTAAGCGAATGACCACAATTTCTCAGAAAAGCACGAGACTTAAATTTCGATGCGTATCTTCAAAGAAAAATCTTCACTAATGTCACGGCTGATGTCACTCAGAAATAGTTATACTATATCATTGCGTTGCACATCTTAACAAAGAAATCGTCACTATTACACTCGGTATTACGGTGAGAACAAGGAATAACAGTTTATCTCGTTGCATCTCATGTGAGCGAAAACCTTCACTAAATGTCACGGCATATGTCACTCGGAAATAGCTGTATTTCCGTTGCGCATCTTAACGGAGAAATCATCACTATGCCACTCGGCATTTATGGTCTGAATAAGGTATGTAATTCTATATCGTTGCAGATCTCAATGAGCGAAAACCGTCACTAAATGTCACGGCATATGTCACTCTCAAAAATAAACGCTGGTCATAGCTATATGATTCCGTTGCACATCTCAACAAAGAAATCATCACTATAACTCTCGGCATCGTGATCAGAATAAAGGAATGGGATTTCCCTCTCGTTGCATATCTCGGTGAGCGAAAACCATCACTAAAGTGCTCGGCGTTACAGCATTGTGGGAAGAGGGAGGCAATAGAAAGGATATCAATTTCGACGCATATTTTTAAATTGGATTTTTTTTATGTGAGTTTCCTTTTGGGCTTGGGTATGTATCCAAAGATCGTTGATGCCAGAGAAGATGAGTAGTAGATATAATAATAACAAGGACTCTTAAGTTAGGTGAAACTCACACCGCTGATTACTCTAAAATC
This sequence comes from Scytalidium lignicola, assembly GCA_002812745.2. Taxonomy (NCBI): domain Eukaryota; kingdom Fungi; phylum Ascomycota; class Leotiomycetes; genus Scytalidium; species Scytalidium lignicola. The sequence goes on from NCSJ02000277.1 coordinate 21,853, forward strand.
ACCATCCACACGTATAAGCTCTGGTACAAAGGTACTGTTTCTCAAACAATGGTAAATTAGGAATTGAGCTGTAAATACAAGACAAAGAAAGGTGATTACTTATTGGAAAAAGAGGCAACTTCAGGCATGAACGTTAATCATGACATCACTCGCACAACTTAAGACATCATCTCACTTCTCACATGAGACCTGAAACGCTTCTGATGAATCAACTGCAACATCTTTCATTAGACAATTCCCAAATTTATCCTAATCTAACTGCCATGCCTAACTGTTTCAAAAACAAACACTCGACAGTAAGTTTTACAACCACTATATCCTCCCTTCCATCCGTGGCGAACCCTCCCGTCGAGCCGCAACAAGCAAGCACCCTTTTAAAAGGAGAGAGAGGCAATCTCAACAGAGGATGGACACAGCATTTAGATTTTATCTCTGGAACAAGCTATCGGAGGTCCTAAAACATAACCCCCGAAAGTGATTACAAAAACAAACCTAAAAGGGGGCTGGCTATCCAAGCAGGTGAGTTGTCTTCTCCATTAGACGATATATAATAGGAGTTTGAGTAGGGAAAGATAGCAAAACCTCTTCCATGTCCAATATATCGCCTCTCCCGTCACGTATCCATGTAAACTGTTGAAAAAATCTGTAATAATAAAAAGAGAGAGAATAAAGAAGTCACGGAAAGGACAGAACGGTTTTGAAGCCATAACGTCTGTATAGTCGTAGCTTGGGAATCAAGAAGGTTGAAAAATGCGAAATTCTGCGTGACTACCACACCATCACACCACTGAGGGTGGGGGAGGAGGGTGCCCTTTGAGAAAAGGGGGGTGCGACATTTCATATCCTCATCCTTTAGAACTACGCCCAACCTATACACACAACACCAGAGAGATCGAGAGTGAGAACCAGGAACCCCACTGAAGCAAAAAATAAAAGAGTGGCCCGGGGATAAGAGGCCGAAGTTAAGACCGTATGTACCGATAAGATTGCTGGTAGGCTTTTTGTAGAGCCAAACATGAGGCAAGCAGAGACCGTAAACGCCGATGGTGAGAGAAGGAAAGCTGATACAGAGGGACATGGAGATTCATTGATAGTAGATTGTGCTGTCTCGTTTTTCGCTTATGCGTTGGTTACCTGCGAAGCCCATGTTAGTTGGTTGTACTTGTCGAAAGAAAAGGTAACACATCAGTTGCAGGGAACGCAATCCATCATACCTTCAGGATTCTCCTCGAGTAATCCTCGTTATCTGCGATACTGCCATCACTCATCCTCCTATGTGCCATGATGGGATCAAGTCTCGTATCGGAGAAGCTGGACACCCCGCTTCCTGGTCCTCCCTTGCTTGCTGTCATGATGCTATTGATAGCAGCATTCCTCCGGTGCTCCTCCTCCAGTTCGCGACGCTTCCTGTTCCGCATGAAGAAGAAGATACCTCCGACCAGACCTGCGACAGCGAGGACGCCCACTACGGCACCTGCGGCGATTGCGCCCTTGTTGGGTCCGCCACCACCACCACCACCACTACCACTGGGTGTGCTTGTGCCACTTGGTGGGGCTGTCACTACTACTGTTGAAGCTGTAGGATGAGAAAGTTAGATTTGATGAATTTCGAGAGGCTTGGCATCGAATATTGAGGATCTTACCTCCTATAGTCACCGTATACGGCTTTGCAGTTGACGTAGTTGATGTTGAGCCCGAATCTGAAGGCGATGGGTCGGAACTGGAGCCAGCATTCGCGACGTGAGAAGAGAGTCCACTCAAGTAGACACTGAAATATCCATCATCACTACCACCTATGATCCAAATTAGCTTGGTTCTTATTCCCCGGTCGAAAAATCTCCAAACACATGTCAATGAAGGCAGGCAGCAACAGCATCACTTACACATCTCCTTGCCATAACCAGTGCAATTAGTATTACAGAAGGAACTGGCAACCTTGCTTGAAGTTGGTGGCAGCTCATCACCACACCAGCAATCGGACCCGCCGGTAGTTGCCAGTACGGCTTTGTTCATCTGCACGCAAATTGGTTGACACCATCCCGAGGACTGGAAGGTGTACGTCGAATTGAATTTAAGGCCCTCGCCGGAGTGGAAGCAGCCCTCTGGTGTCATCGACTTGAGTTGAACTGGGACTGGGACTGGGATCGGATCGGCCGAGACGTGGGAGAGGGCGAGCAGTCCGGCCAAGGCGAAGGAGGCCGGTAATATTGATGACTTCATGATGAATTATATGTGTGTGTGTGTGTGAAGAAGTTATCAAGAAGGGTTGATGATGGCCGAGGCCTTGGAGTTGGATGGAAAAGGGTCACTCTCGATCGGAGTTGGAGTGCGTGCGAGACGTAGAATCTCGCTTTGGTTGGCACGGTCGGGTGTTCCTTTTTTGTGTCACGCGTGAATCGTGCTACAAGTCCTCCAACAACCACCTACATTCGCAATCCAGAGACGCCTGTGGTAAGTATTCCGTGATGCCCTCCTCACGTGAATTCGATGGGTCTGACTCGCTTGATGAACTCTTTTTTCGAAGTGTATTAGGATGGATGGATTGACGATGATGGACGAGCGAAGGACGGAAAAACGGGTGTGGTTTCGAGAGATTGTCGGCTGGATGAAACAGACGGACCAGCGCGGATAAGGGGGATGAAAACTTCGGGGTTTTGCGAGCAAACTCCAGGCCTTAACGAGCGATGCCTACGAGAGAAATAAATGAAGGAAGGGTTGAAGAGGCCGTGATAGATAAGACGACTTGGTGTTTTTGGCAAAAGAGAAGGTGGATAGTATTGAGGAAACAACGACGACCAGGACACGAGGGAGAGAATGAGGGACCTGCTGCTTAGTCGAGCGAGGCGGGCATTGGTTGTTGGTTGGGGGGGGGGGGAAGGACAGAAAGGGCAGAAAAAAGCAGAACGAACAGGCAGCGGGTCGGATTCAGAGCGGGCAGAATGAGAGAGAACAGAGAGAGAATGACAGAGCCAGCGCCCACTCGTACATCCGCAGGCCGCAGCAGAGCAAAAGCAAGCCCGGTGGGTGGCCTCTTTGGCGAGATTGAGGGAGCAGAGAGGACGAAGGAAATGAGCGAAATGAGGATGTGCTAGGGGCCCCGGTCGCCCCCGTTGCAAATGTGGTCTAGCACGGCTCGTTCCTCGTTAGCGCTGCCAGGGCCGGGCTCCACTACGTACGCACAACGGCAGCCATTGGCTGGTGCCTGACACACCCTTGGCACACCCCTTGGTGAAAGTCACAGGAGACACACAGAACAGCAGCAGACTGTCCTTCGTCGCGTGCACCCGTGTTGGGTAGGACAAGAGGACAAGAGGATGGATTAGGGGAGCATAATTGCCCAGACATAGAGAGTGAATTTGTGAGTGTGTGAGTGGGTGTGTGAGAGAGAGAGAAACACGAGAGAGAGTTGCAAATAAAGTACTGTACTGTAAGTACTGTAACAACTTAATTACCACAGTTATCAGACCAACCAACCAACCAACATCATACCTGTAGCGTACCGTACACCCGATAGAGAAAGAGAGAGAAAGAGAGAAATCGCCCTTCCACACCACCCATGAGACGAGGGCCTGGTTCTCGACCCAGGATGCCAGGATGGCCAGGATTGAATGGGATGGGACGGACGCTCACTGTCGATCACACGAGAGTCGTCGCACCAACCGGGCCTCTATCGGGCGGCTGTCGTGATCTCCTCGTACCTTGCATAGGTATGTAAGGCATGAATTAAGGCAGCAAGGCAGCGAACCTTTTGGTGCGCAACAACTCAACTCGACCTGCACAAATAATAAAAACTTACTCGTAATCCTCCGTGATACAGTACGGTACCAGAGTACATACTCGTAATGACATACATAGCCTTCAGCCTACAGTACCACAGTACTGTACATACCCCCGAGATCATCCATCGCATGTTTCCGATCTCTGATCTTCTCTTCTCCCCTCGTGTTGGTTGTCCTGTCAGAGAACACGATCCGAGCCCAAAATTTGAATTCATGCCGCTGCTCTGCCACGAGCCTTTGATTTGGTCCAGCCTACCCCCAGCAGTGACTTTCTTTCAGACTTGGTTGCAAAAGCTGCAATCACAAGTGGGTTTGGCGATCGTCAATCCATCTGATTCTTGTCACTGCCTCTCTCCCCGGCGGTCCCGCATTCTTCGCTCTGGTCCAGGGGGTCCTCCGAGGTCGAGATCCCCAGCGACCGAGAAACTATCTGGAGTTTGCCAGCAGATCCTTCTCATGGGAATGATCGAGTCTCGACCTGCCACAGATGGTGCAATTTATGGGGCAAGTACCGTAGAGCGGTATTTCCCAGCTCTTGCTCTTGCTTTTTGCTGTTCTTGCTCTTCTTGCTCCTGCTCACGTGCTGCAGAGCTCACCGTTTCGAATCGCCTTGGCCATCATTTCTCTCCAAGGACCACCAGCTCTCAGAGTTGCCTCCACATCACCTCAGCCTAGAATCTCTAACAAGTGTCCAAGTCGAGTGATTCATCCGATATACAAGAAACGGCACGGTTTTCCATCCTCGCTCCCCTTTTCTCCCCAGCTCGCCTTAGTCATCATCCACGGTCTTTCTCAACCCTTTTTCCCGCACACAACACAGCCTCAGCAATGCAAAACAAGCAAGATCCCTCCCTTCTCTAACATGGCCGCATGGTTTATTCCACCAGCTCTTGGGCCCGACGGGATATCCGCGAACGACCTGCGGCATCCAGACTCCCGGGTCATTATTCTCTCCATGATCATAATAACGTAAGTGTCGATGGCAGAAAGAGGCAATAAACGGAATGAGAACAACCAAAAAAAGAACAAAGACGCGTCATGGTCTTCTAGAACCGCGCGCGTTGGCGAGCGGGTAGCCTACACCTTGCATACGCCGTAAGAGCTGCATAGCACCGCACCCACTGTACAACATCCACCTACAGATACGACCTCGATTCATTAAAAATTATCTCCAGCACAGCCATCCAATATTATGCCGTACCTGTATAATAGAGCCGTTAATACCGTATCCGCGTCCCCCCAGTAGACAACGGAATCTCCTTAGAATCAGTACTGTAATCACTGTATTTACACTCCCACTAACCTAACTACAGTACTGTACAGGCCTGTAGAAAAACCTCGAGACTGCTATTTTTACTCTTTTCTCCTTCCTCTCCCCGTCTTTACTGGGGGTTTTTTCTTCTCCAAACGGGCAACAGCAGTGGAGCACCCCAAAATCCAATAGTCGCGAATTTTGCTTTTTCAGCCTGGCATGGATGATGCATGAGTAACGGCACGTGTAATAATACAGTAGATAATCGAGATCTGCTGTTGCCCTGCTTGTACAGAGCTTGTGCCGTATCTACGAAAAGGACTGTACTGAAAAATGCCATCATACACAATTTCTCGTGTGTCTGATTATTTATTAGCTGATGTAATCCCCTTTTCTCGCCATTCTTCGCTCTTTTTCGGCATTTTCTATCTTTGTCCACGGGGGGGCTTTTGATATTAACACGCGCTCTGCGTGGAATCAATCTCCTTTTTTCCCCTTCTCTTTCCTTTCCGTACGGAAGATTTCCGTATGTATACAAGTATGTTGTATTCCGTCCCGGAACGGAGGTTCTCTGCTTCGCCATTTCCACAAAACGCCGTGAGATCCGATTTTTTTTTTTGTGCAACAGGATTTCATAAGCAATCCTTCCTCCCCGGCTTCCTTCCTTTTTTTTTTCTTCCATTATTTGTAATTTCAAGGCCCTTCTCTCTCCTCTCTCGCTCTTCCAATTGGGTTTTTTTACGAGATCCGCTAGGAGGGTATTAGCAATACAGTACAGTACCTACCCGTACAAAGCAAAAAGTGGGTACGGAGGTACTGTAAGTCGCCAGTTGTACAGTACAGGAACAGCGCAGATGCAGCCGTGCGTTTTCTACGGGTACTTGTACCGTACAGTCACAGCACTGTACAGTACAGTACCATCTGCGTTTTGGTTTATTTTTGTTTCTGGTTTTGTTTTTTTCTTCCTCTTAACGAGAGGTCTAGGCCTTNGGGGGGAAGTGTGGATTGACGGTGTATTCGGAGGTTTAAGTTTCACTTTTTTTTTTGCGTCTTGGGGTTTTTTTTGCGTCTTGGGNTTTTTTTTGCTGATTAAAGTACGGAGATAATTAACCTCCTGAATCCACTCTTTGTTTTGTTTTGACGACATTCATCGTTATCAACATTATCACCATCAATCTACTCTATGCTGTGAGAAAAAGCAGGAGAAATCCGATTGAGCAAATTTTCAGGTGTATAGTACGGAACTGTGTTTCCGAGTAAAATCTACTTCCATATCGAATCCGCGAAAGAAATCATCGGCTTGGAAGATTTCGACACGGAAACTTTTACAACTCTGATATCTCTCCATTCGTATTCCAATCTCTCTTCATCAACTTCTCAATCATATCTTGCATCAACTCCATCCTCTCCTACGTTTCCTTCGTCGCCTCTTCTATCTTCCATAACGTTTCGTCTTTCGAATCTCCAGCATCCATCTCTTGTAGCTTTGCAGGAGACCTCTCAACTTCATAGTCTTCCATGGTATAGCAGTGGTAGTGAAAATGAGAGTGTTGACGTTGGTTTCTACTATTAGCATTGAAAGCTGCCTCCGCTGCCTCGACCTCTCTTCTCAGCCGGTCGTTTTCTCGCATTGCAGGTGTTGAGTCGAGGTGCTAGGTAGGGTTTAGGCTAGGTTGAGGAGTCGCTGTTGTTGAAGAAATGATGATACTTAACAGTAGGTTTGTAAATTTACTGGAGCTTCTTAGTTTCTGGATTGATTCACAGCTTTGATGTGATTATGGAAGCTACTTTTAGTTGGAAGGTAGAAAAAAAAAGAACAAGTATTTTCATAGAATGATACATATTTTAACCAAACAACATGGTGAATCATATCTGTTTGACCCGGTTTGGTTCCCTCTTATCGAGCAGAATCAGAGGCATTCTCTGACTCTGTGACAGCTCCGATATATCTCTTGCGTATCTTTCTCTCTGGTTCATATACAAGTTCAATATTCCCAAGATGCTCTCGAAACATCCTATACGCCCGAGTTGCGGAATTTCTGTAGATTTCAGTTCCTCTTCTATAACATACTACTTCACTAAGCCTTTGTCAGACTATCCCCATAAGCCATTTTGAACCACTTTTAGTGTCGTTGCATTGCAATTATCTCCGTTTTAGGAGAATGAAGGATTTTAAGTGGACAACATTCCTGCATATAACTTTGGCCTGAGAAGCTTAAGCGACCTGGGGTCTGAGGTGATAGCGGATGCTCCAGTGTACTTTCCAAATTGTCCATGTGTAACCTGCCTCTGCTTGGAGGATTAGAATTGAAATTCCAACAGTGGTGATATATCCGGTCTATACCGCTGAGTGTTTGTGCGGGATTCACATCTAGTGATGATTCCTGTTTGACTTGATATGATGCTATCCTTTCTCTATCCTCACTGGGTGAATAAACTTGAAAATAGAACAGACCTGCCTGTAAATCCTTCAGGACTAATCCATGGTCTTTAATAGGTATTTAAAATCCACTGAAACACGGAATGAAGCGTCTTTAAATGAACAAACGTCCGCCTTATTATCATCTTGGAATCAAAACTCAGGCAGCCTCTTTGCGGAATTGCTGAAGCAAGAAAATGTAATTTTTCGTCAAGTGAGAGAAGTGAAGAAGACGCGCAGAGTATCACCCAGAGAGCTATATTATCCGCACTTCTTAGTTTCAAGTGTCACTACTAGCCTATCTACGACATGTGTGGTTGATATTACTGATTTCTATTTTGAGGTCTTCAAGGGGCTTTCTTTTCTTTCCTCCCTCCTTTCACAGGAACACATCTTTAACCTAAACGCAGCTAACTAACGCAAGCCACCTAGTCACGACCCTTGACTGAGAGAATATTTATTAACAGATTTGAGGGCTAATATCATTGATTTAGTGGCTACGTGGATCTTAAGGCTTTCTTAGAAGTGAGTGGTGGGGAATAGTAGGTGTTTAGCAAATGACTCTCTATTTGAGTACTTAAGGTAAAGTTAAGGCAGCCGAAGTCTCCAAACCTCTGATATTACTCTGGTGCCTTTATCAACTTTATAGTATCAATTTCGTTCCCCAGAAAGATTAGTTGGGGGATACATTGAGATGTAATCTCAGTATCCAGAGCTCGTAGAACCAAGAGGAAAGATATCACAGTTTACTTTTTATTCTGTGATGACATCAACTGGTGTACACTGATCCCCAATAATAATAAACAATAAAAGGCACAATGCAACCTTGCAGTGGTTTTGATAAACCAGTACTCACATGTTAGTTATAGTATCATAGTCGTTGTTCATTTGTAACCAGGATTTTTCTCCACTAACTTATTACAACAACAACAACAACAACAAAAAACCCAGACTAATTTTTGTTTAAAGAGGTTATAGAAGAAGAGTAAGCAATGAATAAACCNAAAAGAAAATCTAAGTTAACACNAAAAAAAAGAATAATAAAGTAGATGACAAAAGAGTTCGAGCCCTACAGTATACTCTACATCTCTACTAATGTCAGTGACATGCACATCAATATATTAGATTTACTTTTCCCTGACCACCTCCTAGAACAACAATTTGACCTGACCGTTCTGCCACAACGACGCTTTTTGTTGTTCGTTACTAAGTAGGTTGCTTATTCGGGGTTAGGTAGTTCGAAATAAGGGGATGGGGGTTCGCTAGTGAGAGCGAAGTTTTAGTGTGGCTTTTGGTATTTATACATAATATTACTCTTGGATTATGGATCATTTGGAGGGATGGTCTTGAGGAGTGATAAAACCTATTGGCTCTTAGTATTCAAGTTCTGATTGTGTCTTTTNGGGGGGGTGATGGGATGGAATGCCTGGTGCTTCTCGATCTACGGTTGGATGTGACAAGCTGGTGATTAGGTTGTTCTATGTTCTAAACTGCAAGAAGCTAGATGTTTATCGCGCTTCTGCTTAGATTTTAGCATTGTTAACAACGACCCTTTGGTAATACGCAAGATACTCCTATCTAGTTTGCCATGTAGAACTCGTCCTGATACCTTGCCTTTGAGTGTCAGAGTTGCCTGCAATTATCATTTTATCTTCTATGTGACGTCGAAGATTCTTTAATGAGAAGTGGTAGGACCAAAGCTTGGAGTTGTAATACATAGTTAGAGGATCGGCAAGTATCTTATATCCAGGATAGCCCCCTCTGGCAATTCTACAAGAGACTCATATGTTTGAATACTGGTAGAATAATCTTTTGGCCATGCCTTTTATTTGCTTTTAATTATTCTGAGATAGTTAATAATGGTGACAGTGACCCATTTATTTATCTTTTATATGCAAAGGAAGATAAGAACACAAGTGTACGATATTCCCAATTTCGACAGCAAAGTCATTGATCCTGGAACAGAGAACAAAACCATAAAACTCCACAAACGAGCAAGAAAAGATTATCCAAGATAGTTATATTCTATAATCATCTCCCAAGGAATAATATATATGCTCTAATTATCACGGCCCAATACACCGGAACGTTAAACCATCTCTCTCTTCTCCCCACAAACCCAAATAAGTAAATAAACCCAGAAGTCTCAATCTCGGTCTATCCCAGACCCCAGAACTGTGACTATTTGCCATCGTAACTCATCCGCGTCTCCCAAAACACCCATGNAAAAAAAAATTCAATCAATCAAATGTATGCAAATATGTAGCTGTGTTGAAACACTGGAGAACCCGCAAGTATAACAAAAACCGAGGGTGTGTCTCAGCATACCAAATGTATGTATGCTATGGATCTATATCCCCAACCAAAGCCTTTAGGCTGGCCGAAGAAAACATGCAAAATAAACAGGAGGGGGCTTGGAAATGAAAAGAAAACCAAAACAAACATGGTTGTGGTATAGCACGTCTTTATCTCCTCTTCTCATGCAAAAAAAAAAAATTGAAGATCCGTACTGCCGATATCCAGAAAAACGACGCCCCAAAAAACAAACAAGTTTCAATCTTTTAACAAAGAAAGGAGCGAGATCTAATGGTAAAGCTGCCTATTGTGGCGGGGAGGGCTGCCAAAAAAAAAACCCAAAGAGAACCTCGAAAGGAGAAATTATTTATGCACCCAAAAACTGACTCTCTTCCAGTTCCCACTTCTCCTGCTGCATATTCCTTAAAACCTCCTTTCCTTCGTCTGTCAAATGCGGCCGCCCAAGAGGCGTCACCGCGCCTGTGAAAAACCTAGGACTCCATTCAGTGCCCGTTGCCTCTCTTTCCCTCGCTTTCGATCTCTGGCGCTCTTCGAGCTCCTGCTTGATTGTTGTTGCCCGACTGAATTGCCGCGCCATGATGGCATCTGTGACGCCAGACCAGAAGCGGAGGGATTCATTGGGCAGTTGAAGGGATTCTGGAGGCAATATTTTGGGCACCACTTCCAAGGGACGGAGATCTACAATCACGTGTGGCTTATCCTGTTGTAAGAATTGTTGTCAGCCTTAAATTCGTATAAAAGAGATGAGAAGGGGAAAAAAAGGTGAACTGCAAATGGTGAGAAGAATAGGGATACGTACAAATTTCGGTGGGAGAGTGAAGGAGACCTGCTCGCGCCAGTTACCCGATATACGGGCCAAGATATCCTTTTCCGGGACATCTTTGGTCCTGATCTTATCATCTTTCTCCGGATCATACCGGAATACGACTCCTTCCACTTTGTTTTGAGCTTTACCCAGCCATCCCTCTTCCAGATATTGCAGGATGGTCTTTATCTTTGTTTTAGGGCAGGTGACGTAGCAGTGGTCACCAACCGTCACGCTTAGACTGCCCCGAAGTAAACCTCCAAGGTGAGCAGCTGGGTGGGTAAGTTGATATTCCTCATTATCTCTCTTTTGGATTGAGATGAATATGCCTAGATTGTGCTCTCCAGGTGTGACTTTTATGCTAGTTCCCGTAAACTTTGCCGATAACTGGTCGAAGCCCCGGGCACTTATACCCTTTTCAGGACAGTCCACGTAGAAAGCTGAGACGGGTGGATGATGAGATGTTTGCTCTGTGAGGTATGATACTCGGATCTTCTTCCCAGACTTGGTGGTTGCTGCGGGCGGAGGGGGTGTGGATTTTTTGGACTTGAATGAGGAGGCGGAACTACCAGGAAGAGACTGAGTCTTTCCTGCGGTGTCGATCAGGGGAGCTGAGTCTTCGGTTTCCCAATTACACTAGCTGGATGTCAGGGAATGGCTTCTCATGGTTTGCACAACGCAGTTAAAAAAGACATACCCGGAAGAACTCTCCTAGTGTGGAGTTATATGGTTTGCAGGGCTTCCCCTTTACATACTTTAGATCCTTTGTAAACCAAAATCGCAAAACTTCCAGCATCCGGTCGACAGGTTCATCCGAATCCCCAATTGCAACGAAGGTATTTGGTTGATCCAGATAATTCCAGTATTCCAAATTCGGTGTAGGTTCGAGGAGCTGTGCAGGTAACGAGAATCGTACCGAGGCAATATCTGCCACGCCTATAAATCTGCAGATAGAGAAGCAACTAATCAGCAGCTGCACTATATGAATGAATCTCGCGATATAATTTTTGGGTTGGGTGAGCGGGGGTGTGCCATCAAGGGGAGGGGGTTCTAGAATCTTTAAAAAGACGGTGGGCTGGTCATCCCACATTGGAAAGCCCCCAAAACCTTTCCCAATCATCCGGAAAATATACGTACTTCCTTAGAATCCCAAGAAACATCCGCAATTTGGAAGTCTCATCTGGAGTCTTTTCGCTCACAGCAGCCACAGACGACGGGGTAGAAGAGGCCGAAGCAGCAGGCGAGGTGGCCACAGAGGCGGTCTCTGAGGACCCGGACGACGTCGATGCCATGGCTAATCTGTTGGAGAAACCAAAGATGAAGAAAGAAGAAAAAGAAGATCTAAAATAATCTAAAGATGAATTTGTCTTGTTTAGAAATTGTGCGCAAAAGGAGTTCGAACAGAAAGGACAAAAAAAGGCTTCCGATCAAAAATTGGTGAATGACCTGCGAAACAATGGAAGTCGGTGACGTTCTCTGAGCCCTTGCACAGCCCTGGCGCGATAAGGCGGCTAGCCGATAAGTAGCGTTTCGGAGCCGGCGAACTGGCGAACTGGCGACTGTTTACGAATGGCACTGGGCAAATTTCGCACCAGATGAGAATCAATCAACGGAGGAACGTGAATGGCTCTAAGGACATCGTGGTTTTGTTTGAGGACGATACGGAAGGGAAAAAGGGGGAACATTGTTTGCTTCCACCGCGGGGGGACCCTTTTTGAGGCTATTCACAAGCCTTCACGCAGGCGCGCGAAGGGTGCAGTCTCCTGTCCAGCCAATCAATCGACCACGAGCTTAAATGCCCCCCATTTGCAGGCTCAAACATTGGATTGACCTCAAGAGTCGCAGTGTAGCCTCGTGGCTCACGTGAGAAGAGACCAGTCAGACCTTTTTTCCTGCCATATCTGGAGCAATTCTGATTTGTCCAGCCCATCTTAGTACAGATCTGGTAAATATAATTGGTGGTAGGATTGGTGGTTGTTGAATAATGGAGGAAGTCTTGTGATCCCAACAACGCCTTCATCACTATTTTCATCATTTTTTTTAATAAAAAAAAACTTTTACGTTACACAACTCAAGAAACACCAGAGCAACAGTTTCTTTAACAATTAGCTAATTAGACGATCTTATTGTCAGCTTAATACAATACACTGGGGAAAAAACATTGTGGGCATAAAGGACAACGCATACACACGTAATTCATATAATACACATCTCTTAAGATTGACATAACTCCTGCACTCGAAAGGAAATAAGGAAATCGTTGTCCAGGATTTGACTAACTCAAATCCCGTTTTTTCGGTGAATAGATCGATTGAACTTCGGAACGAGGTACGCAACAAGTACCGGTAGCATGAATTGTAATTATGCACTCCGCTGGCTCTACAGCTAATATTAAGTGCACAGTGTGTACACAGAGTAAGCACTTACAATTGACGGCTATTCAACAATGGTGATTTCCACCAAAAAAACATTCAAGGATTTCTCGGCAGAGATTGATAAGAAAAGAGCAAAAAATCGTTCGACTGTATATTAATCTAGCTTACGAAGAAGAAATTCCCCTTGTTTTCTAGAGCGCCACGAAAGGGTTTTCCGCCGGCGGCAGTGCTGCAAGATAACAGTTTTGTGCGGGCCGAGCTGTGCTGATGGCGATGGCGATGGCAATGGCGACATATCTGCTGCTGTAAGGGAGAAGTAAGATAAGCATAGTTTGTTTTTTCTCGGCATAAGGATAACCAGGGGGATAGATACACACGATACAGTGCCGTACTGTGCAGTAAATTGCATCACTTAGAAATCTCTCAGGTACGGGATTTCCGTTTCAGCGGTAGATCTTCACAGAAAGAAATAAAAATAAAATAAAACAAAAATNAAAAAAAGACACCGGGGAGTATCGGAGTGGTGAACCCTATTCTGCTGAAGGAATGCATACACGAACGAAGCCACGATACATTATTAGATGCATAGCGGATGCTGTGTAATACTGTAGGAATATACAGTACTCTGCAATCTTTTCTCGAGAGGACAGCCCTGAGAATTCGAGTTGCTGCAAACCCCCCCCTTCCCCTACGCTGCCCAACTCCGGGATATCGTCAATGATGTCATGGTGCGTTCGGTCTAAGCGACAGGCGCCGATCAGGACTGGAATAGGGGAGTTGATCGGTCGGGGGGACGAGGTTGGGGTTGGAGGCTGGGGTTGGTTGGAGAGGAGGCAGTGGGAGGGGATTAAATGATTTATTTATTTATTTTTAAAGAAGCCGAATTTGAGGGCTGTGGAGATGGACACACACGGACTGGCCCAAAGGTGTTGCTGGACGTGCTGGGACCGGTAAGCTGCCGCCGGAGATGCGACACCCGAATCGAACAAAGAGCCGTGGTGGGGTGGCGAACTCGGGCAGTCGTGGCGGGCCAATGTAGCAGGAAAGCCCTTAATTTTACCGTGGACTGTAATTACTCTACCACGTCTACAACCCCAGGACACACGCCAGCTGGCCATGGGCCCCCGACACCGACAAAAAGGAGAATGCCATTTCCGCCACAGGCGCAATTTTCATCTGAGATCCCTTTTTTGCATCTCTTGCGCCCTGGATTCCGCTGCCGGTCTAACTCGGCCGTGTCCTGTCCTATCGTAACTGGAACATGCTGGAGTACCGGTAGCCTTTTTCCCCAGCGCAGTCGAACTGCATCGCTAGCTTGCCCCGCAAATCTCATGGGCTTCCCGCTCCTCCTTCTCTCTTTCTCTCCCTGAATGTGACGTCGTTGGAGCATGGCATTTGGACAGCGCATTCGCCATCTTTGCTAGGTTACCGACGGGTCCAGTTACTTGGGCGCGACGGCTTTCTGCGAGAACCACCACGAACCACCAATTGTCGGGTCTGGGGATAGATCCGACAGTGTCATCTCACCAAAGCTAGGACCCCATGATGTGATTGTTCCTGGTGTGAGGCTGCGGGTCGAACGGCGCTGCCAGACGTTTGGGAACTGCAATCTAACCGAAGATTCAACGATGTGAATGACGCTGTGGAACTTTAGTGAAGTTTTTTCTTTCTTTCTTAGGGTTGTTTATAATTCCCGTACTATATTTACTCCGGAGGAGAATAATCAATAATTTGCTTTCAATGGGGTTGGATTTTACCGTAGCTGGGGCATGGCCTTTCCTGCCCCCCGGACCTACCGTTCTGGACTTAGCCCTGAGTTGCCAGTTATGCAAAAAAAAGGGAGTATATCAGATCCTATATGACTTGCATTATGCCTCGAAGGCACAGCCCAAGCCTCGGTATACACCCCATAAATTGGTCAGAATGCTATTGCATATTCAAGTACACTGGCGCTAGCAATGGCTGATTGGGTGATAGGCACATAGGGCGATAGACAGGAGGAGAACGAGCCCATGACGTATGTGGACGCTTGCGTGAGTTTGACAGGTGTTGGGTATCTCCACCCATCCCTTAACATGCGCAGCTGCCAGCCCCTTATCAAAAGCCCTTCGATATCCGAGCTTCTAAACATAGAGTGACCTGGCCAAAAGGCCGTCGATCGCGAGGCAAAAAAACCCTTGATCGCCGACCTGTCAATTCTTTTCAAGTGTTCCATGGCCGTAGAAGCAATTGACTAAGACATTGGGGATACAGAAAAGAACGGAGGAGTCTCCGACACGAAGAGGTCTCAAAGTCGCGAGCCGAATGGAGTAAAGATCGGAGATAGGGCTGTGAGCCAAAGCTGTTCGATGAAGCAATTATCCAAAGCGTCGAAGCACCGTAGCACGAACCCATGCGCCAAGGAAAGAAGAGGGAAAGTCACTGAGCAGAGAGCATTAAAACACCAACCGTTAGAAGGGACAGACAGTGAGCACCGTAATATAGTGAAGAGCAATGTAATATAGCGAAGGGTTGGTTGGCGTGCTGTAGATAAGTGTTTCTGTGTGCCGCGGTATCTACAATAGACAGTAGACAGCTAGAGTTGGTGCTATCACCGGTTCCATTCCGTCGCAAGAGAGATGTTGGGCATTCCCCCGCTGTGCTGGGTGGTGGTTTGCTGCACCTCAAATCAGATTCGTTGTGGTGGAGAGACCGGGTTCGAGTCAGTGCAGCGCGATGCATCCCATTCTGCCAAATCGCATGCAGCAGCGCAAGCCGCTGGCGTCGTAGGGGGTGTGGGTTAGCTCGTTGACTTGTTGCCAGAGGGTTTGGAGCAAAGTGCTGAAAGAAGGGACCAAGCTATCATCTCAGCAAAATAATTAGTCCCCATCCACACCCTTTTCTGTTGCTCTGCCGTTGCTCACAAAAGCGGCAGGTAGGGCAAAAAATGGGAATGGGGAAAGGAAGCAGAACGACGTTGCGACCGCCTGTGCCACAGGGTGTCAAGCCACGTACGCACACTCGTCACGTTTAAAACTGCCCTCACCACCGCCTTCAAACTGATCGACAATCTCAGCGTCATTCCAGCGATCCACCTTTGTGCGCTGCTAGAGAGCAGCAATGCAGAGCGCGGTATATTTTTGCCGGGCTTGCCAAAATGCATTTGGATCTCGGCCCTCGAAGATTATTTGCCTCCCAGAGTGGACGGATGGGTATGCTGCTCATGAGCGAAAAACGTGGGTCGCGCGGTTCTCGAGACGGGCCTAGCTTGGAGCTGTTGGGGGATATAGCAATTTGAAAGTGCAAGTGAAAAGCGCATTCTCTTCTCTGCCATTTGTGCTAAATGGGATATGGGATTCTCGATAGCGGGAAGCGGTGGGGCGCCCTCGACTGTTGCACTCGCTGTTTTTAGCGAAAGCGAGCTTTGCCAAAGTAAGCCACACAATTGGTGCGTTGCCTCCTNGGGGGGGTNCCCTTGCCTTAAAACGGCGAATCTCATTTTCTCATTTCCCCCGATGCCCTTTGGACTTGCGCAATGGGACGAGTGGAAATTTGCTTTTAATTATCCCACTTCCTGGGGTTCGTTTTGACAGGTGAGCCTCAACAGGTGACGCTCCTGCAATAATCGAACTCCCAAGCAAGAACAGCCAACGAGAAGGGATGTTGCAGCAAAAAAAAAAAAAAAACTGTACGCATCCATGTAGATTTAAATGAGAGGTTTTTCCTTACCAACATGTTGATACAGTACCTTAGGGCCGTGGCGCTTACGGCAAACCAAAATCGCCATCTGCCATCTGCCATCTAGATGCATTTTGTTCTTTTTTGTTCTGACCGACCGAATCTAAGCTCCCGGTGGGGGACCGGGTGCCTGTCTTCTGCCAATCGAACACCCATTCGTAGTGAGTAGCGCGCCCATCTTCTGACACCTCTGGCTATCCCATCACGTCTCGGGCACCGGACCACGAGGGCGGTAAAGGCGTTCCGTACGCCTTCTCACACGTATGTGTTTGATGTAGAGTGATGCTCGAAGCCAATGGTTTCCTAGGTCTCACCACCAGATGATGTAGGGCTCTGGGCGAGACTGGTTATGTTTATATGCTTCCAAAAGACGTGTTTCAGTGTGGGCGCCAAGTACAGGTGCGGTTGGTGGAAGCGCAGAAAGTAAATTCGGCTCCCAATAGCGAAAATGAAACATGTCGCGTCTTTTTGCGCGAACTGCTGTCATAGGGCTTGTTAGGCCCGTTACTCTAACTGCACGTCTTTTATCATTCTTTGATCATGACGTAGATATAAGAGTTGGGGATTCCTGTGCACCTAATAAAACTGTGAAGGGCCCGGGTAAAATGGTCATGTGTCTGGAGGTGTAAACAGAAATTCGGTGTGGGACCCCGATACTTCATCGGGATAAATATTTTGGTTTGTGAGGGGCATCCACATGGTACCCACGTACAGTACAGTATTACAAGAACCACGGATGACGTTTACCTCACGATGTTTCAACGTCCGGTCCGAAGAAAATGGGGCACGGAAGTACAGTGGAAGCTGCGTATGAGTTTATAATGATAATGACGGCCGAAACCTCAGCTTCGATGGTCTTTGGAGGATCGGTAGACTCGGGACTGACTAACAGCTCTCTGTCCCATCTGTGTGGAACAATAATTGCCCTCTTTGCGTTAATTACATTCGTTGCGTCGTTACGTCGTTACGTCTAGACTGCGTTAAGCATAATATAGCTCTGGTCCTATTTTCTCAGCCTAAGCTTCTTTTGCGATCGGGGGGTTTGATTTATGACGATGTTACATTTCGCCCAGTGCTGCCGCAATTGAACCCCCTGCGACCTCGAAATCGCTTGCCCTATCTAAAAGTTAGCATTGCCCCGCGAAAAAGAAAAGCTAGGGCCACGATTGCTATCGCTGCAACTAAAATACCGTTTAGAACTCGTTATGGTTTGATGCAGCTTCTTCTGTAATGCTCCCATCATGTTTCGTTGTTAGTAATTCCCCAAAATATGCTGTCGAGTGCTACAGACGCAACTACACTCGGCGGTCTGTGTGTTGGCAGGCACAT
Organism: Scytalidium lignicola; assembly: GCA_002812745.2. Classification (NCBI taxonomy): domain Eukaryota; kingdom Fungi; phylum Ascomycota; class Leotiomycetes; genus Scytalidium; species Scytalidium lignicola. The sequence continues at coordinate 39,845 of NCSJ02000277.1, forward strand.
GGGGGCAAAACTAAAGGTGTCGCACTGATCGATGTACCGTAGTCCATAGTCCGTAGTTCCTCGTGTATGGATTTGTGGCTGGAGGGCACGCAACTGAACCGTTAGAGCAGGCAGTCTGCTTCTCGGTAGTCAGTACCGTGAGACGAGGGGTGAGAAGCACTGTAGATGCGATACTTTGGAAAGAATGTGGAATGGTTTATCTACTTGCAATACAGCATGGCGGTTTGTTGTAATAGACAATGCTGCAGTTAGATATCTCCCATTATGGAACCATACTGTACAGTAATAACCATAACTGTACAAACGTCAATACCATAGCGAGGCCATGTGGGTTGCTGGTGCGCCGAAGTCTGAAACGTGATCGATCGATCGAGCATCTACAGAGTACAGTAATAAACAAGACGGCATGTGAGTACGTACCTCGTCACTCGTAATTACTGTATAACCAAAAGTAGTCAAGTCTCGCCGGGGCAATATATGTCACTCATTGCTTCACTGCCGTGGGTTCGTGGTCGATTTGAGAGCAAAAGAATAATCATACAGCTCATACAGTCATGTTTCAGTCGCCGTGTGCTCCAGGTAGATTGGGTACCCGTTCGCTGTACTGCTCATGCACCCGCGCCCGGTACAGTACAGTATGATGGCAAAGGCGATTGATGCTATTACTATTCATGATGTGTTTCCAGGATCCAACTCAGGGCTCCCCTCACCACGCAGGACGACGACTAAACCTCGAGATCCGCACATCTGATGAAGACAGTCGCCACCTGGCCCAGCGTGATGGTGCAACGACTGCCATACGAGAATACGGCTTCGAGAAGGGGAGAGCCGCAAGGACGGAGAGGATCGTCCGGGTGAAGATGATGAAGATGGTTTGTGGCTGTGGCTGAAGCGTTGTGGTGATGGGGATTGCGTGGACGAAGAGCGGGGAGTGCTGCTTTGCTTGCAATGCGGTGCTGCCTTTGTGGATTCCAAGGCAGGGCGGAGATGACGCTGCTTTTASCAGGGGGGGTTYAGAGGGAGGAGAGAAAGTGCAGATAGGGAGAGAAAAGACTTACCGGCCATATGTCTAGTTGCCCAGTCTGCGTCTGGGTCAACTTCTATGGGCTTCTGATGCGATCCTCCTCCGTGCGCTGCTGTTAAACCTGCCATTGCTACTGAGAAGGCGGCGTAGATGCGGAGTGTGCTCCTAGTGAAAGGCATTGTGGAAATTGTGGCCGTTTTGTCTGGAGTAAAATATGCTCATAGGAAGGAGAAGAGAAAAGTAAAACCGGATTCCCCTCTGGCTTGGTTGGTTTTACACAAATGAAGGTGGTTGAGGGAAGGTTCAATTATTTTTTTGGTTGTTGGATACGGTTTCACTTCCACTTCAACGGGGTCGTTTAGCTAAGCTTGGGGCTGGAGCTTCCCGTTGATGGGGGAGTGATGTAAGACCAACAGGGGTGTCGCGTAGTTTCAAGCGCGAAATCCAGGCACCGCGGTGGATTGGCGAGGCTGTGATTTAAAGACTGCAATATATTTTATAGCGAGGGAAATATCGACACCACGAGCAGGCAGTGTTCAATTAATATATATTTTTGAGTGTGAGAAAAGTAGGGAGAGCGTGACAAACCAAAGTTAGAGTACAAAAAAATACTCAACGATTCCAATGAGTCGACCAATTGATCAAGCTCTCAGCAACCTCATCCCAAGGCACAATGGCCCTCTTCCACAAGAACTTGTCGACCTCGCCAGCTCACTACTCGCGCAATCACGAGTCAAGGCAAGCACGCTGAAGCCAGACGAAGAGATCGGACGGACGTACGTCTGCGCGAATATAGCATGCGAAAGGTGCGCAATTCCCTTCCATCATGAAGAATCTCTTAACACAGGGGCGAATTTCAACTAACCTCTGAACCCTTTTTCAAATAGACTGAAAACCAGTCTCAACCTCCCCAAAATCGAACCCCGACCTCCCTGTGCTCCAAGAATCTACGCAAGACTCTACAACCACTTCGAAACCCTCCTAGCCACCTCCTCGCGCGGCAGCACAAACACACCACGCTCGAAATCAAAGACAGCAACTACATCAACCCCTCAATCCCGCAAACGCCCCATCCCGACAACTCCATCCAAAGCCATCACAGCCACAGGAGAAGAAGACGAAGAAGCAGATGCCTCCCCAACAATAAAACGCCGCTCAAGAACGCAACATAACACCGTCCCCCTTATATTATCAACAACATCATCATCCTGGCGAACACCGAGAGCAGGTCTAAAATACAAAACAGCAGCTGAGAAATCCGCCGCCGTGCCCCGCTGGATCACGCCTTGCGTGAGGGTGCTATGTCGGAAACTACGCACCAGGACAGCGATTCCACATGTCCTTGCCGGCGTGGAGACTGTGTTGACGTTACCTTGTCCTGGAGCCGGTGGTGGAGAAGAAGATGATGATGGAGGTGGGAATACTTCGCCGACAACGGTAAAGGTGAGGAAACAGAAGAATATGAAGGGGAAGGGGAAAGAGAAAGATAAACTTCCTGCACTGATTGCTGCGATTTGGTTCTTCGTTACTACACGGCTCCGTGGCACGGCGACGGATGGGAAGGCGTATGTTCGTGAGCGGAAGGCGGTGTTGGATGTGCTTGGGCAGCAGGTTCGGAACGATGAGTGGGTTTTGGAGAGGCTTGGGAAGGATAAGGACAGGGGTGAAGCAGAAAATGAAGAAAAGAACTGGCTCGGTTGGGAAACTGTAGGACCTAAGGACGTAGATGATTGGTTGTTGGAGATTAATTCCTCGGGGTGGTTAATGTTGGATTGGTTTACGAATATTGTTGAAGGGTCGGGAGGGGAGGATTTAGATGGTGGGGAGATTGAAGGAGAAGAGGAGGAAGAAGATGATGTTGATGTGGATGATAATGATGATAATGTAAAGACAGATGTCATGAATGGGACTGGGGCTGGACTGGGTACTATGATCAATGATAGAATACATTGTCTTACCGATGCTAAGAGGAGGGAGTATGCGTTGTGGAAGGAGAAGATTATGGCTCGAATTGTGGAGATCGAGAACGAACAGAAGCGATCAGGGACGAGTTCTGGGGGAATGGATACATCTGAGGGGTGAGTTCTGTTTTTGGTTTATTACATCATCAGCGAGAAGGGAGTTTTGCCCCGGGTCATATATATATATTGCAAATCTGTGTAGCATTATCAAAAGAAAGGGAAGGAGATAGCTTGTAAACTGATATGAATTATGTATTGTATATACGGAGCTGTAAAACGATGCCTTTGTACTAGAGTAGGATCGCTTTCCTTCTCAGCCGTGGAATATAACTAGCTATCTTCTTACCGTCGAGGTATTGGCGTAGATACACATGCAGTGAGGCCTCAGAATGACAGGAATAGGGTTTTGTATGTATGAACCATAGGGAGGTTTCTTGAGCGAGCTCACCTTCTAACAGAGATGGCATGTAGTCAACTTAACCGCCCTGTAGACCTAGGGATCCAGCTAGTTATGCTCTCCAGATCAACTGTACCTAGTAGTGTAGCTCGAAGCTTTTCACATAGCTACGGAGGTCTCTCTCTGTATGGTAAATGTGTTATGGTATAATCAGAAAAGAACGGAAGATTTGCTTCTTTAGAGAGAGAAATCAGTAGAGAAGACTGATATGTAGAGGCTACTTAGCTCTGACAATTCTTGAGACTGTTAAAGACGGTAACGTCTTTCTATTCTTACCTACACAAGGAGAGAGGCAGAGAGGAGAGAGAGAGTGTGTGTGAGCGTGTGAGTCTAGCATCTTGGTGGTCTAGAAGAAGGCACGAGATCATAAAAGCAGACACCGTAAGCTGAGACTGGTGTGCTTCCCAGTCCGTGCTCTTAGCTACTAAGACTCACAAAGATGTCCCGACCAGAAGCATCCGACGAGAGTTTAGGAAATGGGACCTTGCCTTGATAGATGGATTGTGAGGTAGAGGAGCAGAAGACTGCCGTTCCTGGGCTCTTGAAAAGAAGCAAAGAAAGATTTGAAAATCTGCTGCAGGCTGTCCAGAATACTCTCTGCATAGCTTACGCGTCAACAAACTCGTTCATCCTAGTCTGTTGGTTCTCACACCCTCTCTCTCCATCTCTCTCTTACCGCCACCTGTTCGTCCCCTCAATAGAGAGGGGTTCGAGCCAGGGAAGTTGACGTTAGATGGCAGGGTTATCAAAAATACAGACCTTAGCCTTTTGCAGTTTTATTGCTAACAGCAAAGGAAGAAGAAAAAACCACCCCATGTAAACAAGGACATATATTTTCAATATCTGCTAATGATCCGGTGATCAACTCTAGCCTTTGATTCGTTTGTGTGTTTACCAGCCATCAAAGACGAGCAGTTTCATACCGTAGCAGTATCCATCAATCAATGTAGGTAGGAGAAAGCGATGGAGGAGCGTTTAGTGACGTTGTTCCAATCCGAGTTACATGCAATCGACCATAAGCAATGATCCCAGTGCGCATGAAGATTAGGTGTCCGTGGACTCCGCGGAAGTATCACGGGTAGCTAATCTACTCCGCAATTCGCCAATCAAGCATCTGCCCCGCCTGTGATTCTCAAACATCCAGGATGCTTCTTGTCGAAAACCTAGTCATTCAGCATTTCAGTGCTACTCTGCTGCTCTTCTTCCTCTGCCGGTCGGTATTTGTATTTGATGCCGGTCGATCCCTGTGCCTGACCATGCTCAGCTCTGCGTCACAACTTGCATTCAGCACCAGATGTTGAAGCGCAAAAGGCGCATGCGGCGCATAAGGCGCTAGGAAATCGGGAGGAGTAAAATCGTTTGAAGGTAGAGGGAGAATGGACATTGGTGAATTGCGGGTTGTCGCCGGCCAGAACAGCCAGCCCCGCGAGAAAAGGGTCTGGGCAACATGGAGGGGTTCAGATGCGGGGCTGATTCGGTCGTCGCATTTCAATCTGTGGCAATAATCTACAGTATCAGTGAGTATCTCAGATGCCTTGACCGGTTGTTGTGAAATAGAAAATGGGGGAGTGTATTGCAGAACTAGTCATTGCTTAGATCTCCGCGGATGATGATCTGAAAAGTAATTAAGTTATCGGTCATTTCTTCGCTGGATAGGGTCAATATGCTTCGGCATTTCTCACTACACGCGTACTGTAGCTGCATCTGCGCCGCTTCCTGCTGGAGGGGAAAGGCTGAAGAAGTGTTTCTTTTTCACTTGAGACACCTCGCCACCTCGCGCCCAGTGCCGAGCAATGTTTATCAACTTGATATCCAACACCGCTCTCTCTGGAGTGAAGCAGCCGAGGGCGAAACAGCTACAGCTACAGCAACAACAAGCACTGTCAACAGTTAAGCCCACGCGCACAAGTCAGAACCATGAGAGGTCCCGCCGTTTGNTTTTTTGTTGCATCATAGAGGACTCGTATCGTCACGAAAGCGGTCTCACTGGTGCCAAGATGAGGAAAACAAAGGAAGACCGTGCGTTGCAGGTATATGTGGTTTTGGGTATGACCTCTCGTGGAGGGGCTGGAGCGGACAGGACTCGAATCACGAGGAAGTTATGCACGCTCGGAGCCCTTTGGTGATAGGATTTGCATACCACCCAGTTAACTTCACCAAGGAAGTATTCACCCGTGATCTTTGACCTTTGGGAACATCCATCTGTGTAGAAATGGTTCATGCATGTCCGTTGTAGACCGCAAGAAGAAGCGGATGGGCTGAGGCTCGTTTAAGGTCTGAGGTCGGTGTAAAAGCTGGATGAAGCTGCACTCGGGATGTTTTAGACGATGTCCTGCATCGGCAAGAGAGATCGATCTGGCACTCCTGCAGAGTTTGGTGGTGCAGCGGAGTGAAGTGCAGGCGTTATGTCCGAACGAGGCTATTTGAGTTGTCTGTCTGCCTTGCCTTGCCTGTCTTGTCTACATGATGGCACAGCATTTTGAATCCCACCCTTTTCCCTCTTTCTAACTGATACCGCTATCACAATCGATAGCAGCGGGGTTATAGACCAGGTATAGAGGTTGGATAGATTAGGGAATGGAGGGTCTTTTGCTAGAGATATACTTGTGTGATTTGACATAAGCCATATACAGTAAAGCTGAGTGGCTGTCCGTCGCAATTTAGATGGTATTATCAGGATCGAGGTATATGTTGCAGCCTACAATAAATATCTCTTGTAATGACACTCGCCTCAATAAGAGATTGGCGACCAAAGAAACTTTCATGTGATGAGGTTGATGTAGCTGATGTGTGTATGTGCGCAATGGTGGCAATTGGGGGTTTCTGCTGGTATTGGAACTGTACAGTAGTAGTAGTAGTGATGGTAGTAGCTTGATCTGATTTGTTGACTGATGTGAAGTAATTACAAGTTAGCAGCTCCCTGGCCGGTGACAAAAGAGATGTCAGGTAGGGTTGCAATTGAAGTGAGGGTGACAGGAAATGTATGTCATGTCACATCCCTTATAGCCGCCGCGTTGAAGATACACACGAATAAACGTACCTGGTGGTGGTGGAGCTAGGTGAGAGAGGTCTTGATCCTGCATTTGTACTGTACCGGAACTCAATCGTTGTTGGTCGATGGTTGAACGTTTAATCGTCTACAGTAATAACCCTGAGCGAAAGACAGGGTGGTTACTCCCCCTTACTTTCGAGATACCTGGGCAACTAGACCCCACGTTCATCATCATCATCATCATCTAATTATCACTTTGTCTTTGCAGGGGCTTAGCGGGCATTGTTGCGCTTGCTTTTGTCTCAAATAGAGGCACAGTATATTGTGAATTTTGGATTTGGATTTGCAGAAACGCACAGTCCTGTAGATTACAAACTATGACCATTGAAAAAGTAATCGCTCCTGTTGTTCTGTGCTCCGGAACAAACGGTCCATCGGTCGTTGTGTGCTCGATACGAAGACCCTGGTCATCGATTAGAAGGATCGTCGACGAGCATTCCTGCACGGGGAGCTTTTTTCCACACAGACTGTACTGTAGTACTGTAGTACAGGACCGTGGGTAGACCCGCGTCTGTCGCATGTTTGTCTGAAACACTGGGGAATGAAAGAGTTTGTTTCTAAAATCAAGAAGCGAGGTTGGAAAGCAAGTAACCGAACAATTTGAATTATGGACGATGATGCTGTTGATGATGATGGAATGGGAGCGTGACTTGGGGGAATCTGGTGGGAGATGGATGACTGATCGGATTTGCTGACAGATAGCTGGGTCACGGGAAAGGGAGACCCAGGGATTTGGAAAGCCACATTTTATTGTACCCGGTAAGTTACTGTACCGGTACAGTACTACGAGCCCTGGCAGCGCGCAAACACCCAGATCGGATGAGTGGCTTCTGTGCTGATGGCCCAAACCAGCAGCGTGATTCCGAGGGGATAACGTGCTGACGCTGCCTCTTTCTCCCCTAATTGGAAGGACTCCGTGAAGTTGGACTGGACTTACAGTACATACCGTAGCCTGCTGCAGACTCCTGGAGTTAACAGGAATATCGTGCTGACGCTCCGTCGTGCTGCAGTGCAGTGTTGAAAATGGGAATCCTATCGGGGTACATTGGACATGTACTGTACTTGACTGTCATACCATAGACTGTACTGTACATGCAAGAGTACAGGTTCCTGTACTTGCAGCAATGTACTGTGGCCCTGCGTGTATGCAACCCAATCTGTTGACAACCCTTGGGGGGCCCAGGTCCAATCCCCGCTAAGCTACTTTGGGGCCGCGTTAATGCAGGGGTAGACTGAGCGAACCGAACGGTGGAATTGCGGTGCCTGGGGCTACTGTAGGGGAGGAGGGAGGGTACATCGGTACCGTGTACTTTGTCATCCGTATTTGTACCGTGCATGTACAAGTACCCACCCGTGGACCTGACAAACCCGTAGAGGACGAGCATGAAAGAGATTTCTTGAATAAAAAAAGATTAATAATGCAGTACAGCAACTTGCTTTGGGTCTCTTCCTGCATTGCCTTGTACGTCTGTCTCGCAAAGCAATGCATTCTTCTTGGACGAATCGTGCGACACAACACCATAATGCAGGCGCGCGAATCCTACCGTCGCGCATCCACGTGTAGACCAGCAATATGAGCGGCGGATCTCCGTACGAGTCCTGTAGCAGGTAGCAGGCCACCAGCAGGAAGTACGAGTACATTACAAGCAGCAAGCCAAAGCCAAAGCCAAAGCCAATACCGGGCTTTCGGGACTTCCCTCCCCATCAGCGTGACGCTCTTTCTTTTGCTGGTACAGTACTCAGTCCAGTCATTCTTTCTTGCTGCCTCCGAACCCCCAATCATAAGGAGGTGGCCCTCCAAGATTCTCCAAGATCCTTAGCTATCCTCAGCTATCAAGTTCTGTCATTTTCCTTGTCATGGCCTGTCATGGCCAGTCATGATGCACCTCCCCCATCCCCATTCCTGGACGTGCTGGACCGTAACCAGCGTTAAGTAGCTGTACGTGCTTGTCGTTACTGCACCCGCGCAAAGTCACGCTCTTGCGCGAGCTGGCGGGCCATGCCTCTTTGGCGGCCAGCACAGACCACTGCCTAAACCACTTTGACACACCCACACCACCACAACCATCGACCATCGAACCTCCACCCAACCATGTTTTCTTGCCCTGGACCCCTTTCTCGCTTTTCTCCCTCCTCTCTCCCCCTGTTCCTGCCCTTTCCTGCCCTTTCCTGTCGTCCCTGTCTCCCTTCGTCCCTTCCTCCCCGGGCCAGGGGACGCGCCACTACCCTGGCCTAGTCTGATTGGCTGGAAAACACCAACGCCCTCTCCAGGTGGCCGGCCCTGCTGCTGAAGGCCCCCTGCAAGCCCGTGAAGAGCGATCGGCCGTTGCTAGGTGTGTCTCTCCTTTTTTATTTTTTCCTCCCTCCTCCTGCTTTTTGCCCCTTCATCTGGCCTGCGAACCCCCCAAGAGGTCAAAGAGAGTGATAGATCGCCGTTGTGCGCGATACATAATAATAAATCCCATCCTCCTTTCGTAAAAAAAAACACGCGCTGGTCCTCTTTTTTCATTTTTTGGTTCTTCTCTTCGCGGCCTCATTCTCTTTCCCACCACCCCCGAAGACCACCTAAAATCCTTATCCCACCGTCCAATAAGATAAACCGTCACTCCTTTTTTCATGCGTTAATTTTAATCATTCCCGTCCATCCATCAACAATACAACAACATCTTCCAACTTCCCAACACTACTACCACCACCATCGTTCTGTCTTCCATCACGATCATCACGATCATCACGATCATCACGACCGTCATCTAGAAGATAGAGAGAGCCTCACCTCGAGCCACGCATTTTAACGAAACACCTCTTTTCTCGACGCGTACCTGAACCCTCCGATAAAACAACCACCGGCTATCGACATTTTGTCGCAACCAACGCGGCGCCCTCCCCTTTCGAGCCTATGGCCTCTCCGCCAGGTTCGCCGGCGGGCATTCCCTCCCGGCCCATGAGCGCCATCATGCGTCCGGCCAGGACCACCAGCCGCATGAGTATGAGTAGCAAAGTTGGAGGTGGTGGAAGTCGAGCTTCAGATGAGGATGGCAAGACCTCGGTCAAAGTCGGTACGTGTGTGTGTTGTGTGTGTCTGCGTTTGCAGCAACCGGTGTTTTCACGTTCTCTGTGGAGATATTTATCTATATTTGATACTTGGAATTCAATCGAGTTTGATTTATCATCCAATTATTTTATATATATTTTGCTTATCCACTTGACTTCTATTTTATTTTTTAAGAATTTAATATTTACTAACCGGCATCTTCACAGCTATTCGTGTACGACCTGCTCTGAAGCCGACGGATCCGGGCTTCGAACTTATTCCTCAGCGATTCCAACGGGCCATCGTACAGGTCACGTCGCCCACCAGCTTGACGATCGATTCCCCGCAGGGAAAGAAGCTCTTCGTCTTCGACCGAGTCTTCGGTGAAGATGTGGGCCAGGCAGGCGTTTGGGACTATTTGGAGGAGAGTACACACGCCTTTGTACAAGGCTACAACGTGTCGCTGCTGGCATATGGCCAGTCTGGTGCTGGAAAGTCATACACGATGGGTACTTCGGGACCCGCGGATCAGGATAACATGGATGTCATGGGTATGTTTGACCACATCTTGTGTTTATTATATCCCTCGTGTTATTTGCTGCTGGTGCCCNAAAAAAAAAATCGGCAGTGGTGTAACATTTTGGCCACGGTGAAAGAAAAAAAAAATTGTCTAACATGTAACGCGTTGTGTTTAGGTGTCATTCCACGTGCTGCTATGGCTCTTTTCGAGAAGCTAGACGGCGGAAAGTCAAGCAATAGTCGCAGCTCAATGTCGGGGCTGCGTACACCCATGAAATACTCGACGACCCCAAACTTAGCGAGCAGGCCGACGGACAAGACCTGGACACTTAAGGCGACTTATGTGGAGATTTATAACGAACAGTTACGCGATTTGCTGGTTCCGGAACACATCCCACCTCATGAGAGAGGCCAGGTAATGATTCGAGAGGATACCAAGGGTCATATTCTCCTCACCAATCTACATTCCGTTGATATCAACTCCGTGGATGATCTGATGAACGCACTGAATTTTGGATCGACCATTCGACAGACCGATTCCACCGCAATCAATGCTAAGTCGTCTCGATCTCATGCCGTCTTCAGTCTCAACCTGGTCCAGCGCAAGAACAAGTACCAGTCCACAGGCAAGGCGGAGAAGCGTTTCTCGGTTCCAATCGAGGCGATGACAGGTGCTGATGCCATGATCACCATCGACAGTAAACTCCACTTTGTCGATCTGGCTGGTAGTGAACGGCTAAAGAATACGGGTGCCCAAGGCGAACGGGCCAAGGAAGGTATTTCCATTAACGCTGGTCTCGCCAGCTTAGGAAAGGTTATCTCCCAGCTCTCATCTCGGCAAGCTGGAGCTCATGTCTCATATCGAGATTCGAAACTCACTCGCCTGCTGCAGGATTCCCTAGGAGGTAACGCCATCACGTACATGGTTGCTTGTGTGACTCCGGCCGAATTCCACTTGAGCGAAACCCTGAACACGGTGCAATACGCCCAGCGTGCACGTGCTATCCAGAGCAAGCCAAGAATTCAACAGGTCAATGATGATAGCGACAAAAATGCCATGATCGAACGCTTGAAGGCAGAGGTCGCCTTCCTTCGCGAACAGATCCGGAGCACGGAGCGCGGTGATGATCGTCGCGCTCACGCAGCTACAGAGAAACCAGAACGCCAGAATGAGCGAGAGATCGAGCTCCAGAACCAATTGCTCGATTTCCAGGAGAATTACACGGCTCTGAGCCAGCGGCATGCGAAGCTCATTGCTGAGATGGCCAAGGCACGAGACACTGAAGAAGCTGAAAACCAGGCTTTTGAGGATACGCTGGGAGATAGTGCTACCGAACGATTGAAGAGGTCGAATTCCTTCGCAGAGGCAGTGGAGCAGGTTGTTCTCGAGTATGAGAAGACAATCCAGATTCTAGAACAATCTCTCTCCAGTACCCGGTCGTCGTTGTCTGCTACGGAAACAACCCTTCTCGAGAAGGAATCTAAATGTGCATACGTGGAGACAGTCAACCAACAACTAAACTCTCGCCTTCAAAAAATGATCGACAGGGAAGCCAGCACTGAGAACTACCTTCATGACCTAGAAGCAAAGCTAGACGGGCATACCTCGGGCGAGGAGAAGAATTCCGCCATCGTTGTGGAGCTTCGCAAAGAGATTGCTCGTGTACGCGAGAATGAAGCTGCTTGCGAGGACTATATATCTACACTGGAGGAGCGCTTAGCAGAGGCAGATCAGGATACTGAGCTTATGCAACGTGAAATCGAGCGTCTTGAACATGTTGTTGAGCGTCAACGAAGTCTCGGAAAGCTGGACAATCTCTTGTACGAGCTTGACCATATCCAACAGGAGAAGAGTGCGGAGCAGGAACCAGTTGTCAATGGCAAGCACGTCCCACATTCCAGACATCAAAGTCTTGCTAGCAGACGGAGTCGGAAGGATACCATCCTCGAAACCGAAGATGAGGATAGTGATGAGCCCTCCCGACCGGTCAGTCTTACACGAACAGCATCTGAAGGGCCTAAGGATAATGGAGAGCCAATTGACGAGGTATCGGAAGAAGTAGAGGAGGCGACGAAAGATGAGGAAAAAGAAAACGAGAAGGTGGAGAGGGATGTCTCGTTTGTCGAGAATCCAGCTGCTGTACATGATACTGAGAGTGAGTATCAGCAGCAAAGCACTCCTCAGGCGAAGTTTGTCGAAGACAAACTCGAGAATGTGACGCAGGAGCTGTTTGATCTCAAGGTTGAACACGAGACCACTGTGAACGAGTACGACATGCTCGCAGCGAAGTATGAGGAGGCCCTCCGTACCCTGGCGGAACTCCAAGATGTCGTGGACGAAGCCCGATACTCTGGTAACCGTGACTCCCTTCCATCAACATCAACACCAGCGACAAGACCTACCTCGTTTTTAGCAGACGCGAGGGTGACCGAGCTAAAGGATGTTGGAGGACAATATACATCCTCGCGATCTCTCTCATCGGAATTGTCCTCGGCTGGGGAATTGCCTATTACATTGATAGACCAACAATCCGACCGTGAAGCTACTATGAAGAAATTGGAGTCTAAGGATGAAGAGGTAGTCATCAATGGAAACGCTGACGCTGCAGCTGCCGCCACCGCTGCCAACGATGAGGCCATTGCTCAGGAGATTGAGGACTTGCGAAAACTAGCTGCTGAAAAGGAGGATGCGCAACGGGAATTAGCAGAGAAGTATGCTCAACTTGAGGAGCAGCACGTGGAAGCGCTTGATCTGGTTGAGGAGCTTAAGGCAGAGGTGTCCAAGGCCAAGATGAACAATGATTCCGGATCGCCACGGTCTGCCACACCGGTGATTCGTCGCAAGTCTAGTCAGAATGTCATGATAATTGATCGCGCTCATCGGTCGTTTGCTTCATTGAGAAATATTGCCGCAGAGAGCTTCGAACACCAACCGGAGATCATGGCTAACTTCGAGTTGAATTTAAATTCAGCCATGCACGAATTACATTCTCGTTCTGAACGAGTGCAGGAGCTCGAGGCTGATATCAGTGCTGTTAAGAAAGAGATGGAGACGAAGATGACCATCATCTCTGGTCTTACCCGCGAGCGATCAAGCATGAAATCTTCGCCGATGGACATATCGGTGGTGTCTACTATGCGTGATCAGCTATTCCAGAGCGAGAATCAGATCAAGGCCCTCCAGGAGACACATGCCACACGGGAGAAGGCACTTCTGGAGCAAGTTGAAACTTTACGTACTTCTATTGAAGCCCATGAAGCCCAAGCTGCTTCAGCTATTGACCCCAAGATTCTTAGTGAGAAAGAAGAAGAGCTACGTGAGAAGAACAAAAAGCTCGAGGACTTGGAAGCAGATCTTGCCGGTTGGGAGGGCAAGCATGAAGCTGCGTTAGCATCGGTGAAGACTTCAGAAGAACAATTGGGTGTTCAGAACCAGAAGATACAGGAACTGGAAGCTGGGTTAAAGAGCTGGGAGAGCAAGCATGAAGCTGCATTGAAATCCATGAAATCCTCAGAAGAGCAGTTATCGACTACCATCGTCGAACTTGAACAGCAGTTGTCTGTCGCCACCGCCCAGTCCAAGACTGAAGGTGATACTACTGATGTGATTGTTCGCGACCTGCAGAAGGAAATTAGGGAGCATAAGGCTGCCGTTACCACTAATACAGCACGTGTGGCTGAACTTGAACAATCGCATGCTGCCGCTCAAGAGCAACTTGACCAAGCCACTGCTGCAAGGGATGCTGCCACGAAAGAGCGAGACGCTGCTGCGGCAGATAGAGATGCTGCGACAGCTCACAGAGACGCTCTCGCTGCTGAAAGAGACACTGTTATTGCCGAGAGGGATGCTGCTGCTGCTGAGAGAGACGCCGCCATTGTTGCCAGAGACGCTGCAGCTGCTGAACGGGATGCTATTGCTTCAGAAAGAGACGCTCTTGCTTCTGAACGGGATGCTCTCGCTAGTGAGAGAGATACTGCTGCCTCTCAGAGGGACTTTATCAGTGCCGACAGGGACGCTATTGTTATTGAGCGTGACCGTTCCGCTACTGAGATTGAAACTCACAAGGCCCTCGTTGCGGGACTGGAGCAGCAGATTGCTGAGATCGTAAAGTCCCACCAAGATGGTCTCAGCCTGTTACACGCCAGTCATGATAAGCAAATCGAGGAAATTAAAGCTACAACTGAAGCTGACTATGAAGCCCGATTTTCTGCGCTCACAGCCCAATACCAAGAAGATATCGATAGTCTTGAAGCAGATCTTGATGAAGCTCGTGACAGTCTTACGAAGGCTGCATCCCAGATTGCCTCTGCTCTTGGAATAGAAGTCAGCCTTGAAACGTTGCAAGATAGAATACTTGACCTGATTCAGGCTCACAAAGCTCTATTTGTCGAGCAACAAAAGAGCAATGAGTTGGAGAGGCACGTGGTCGATCTCTCAAGTATCAACGACACTATCATAAAGGATCTCGAGACGGCCAAGGCTGAGGTTGCTGCTCTTCTGCTTGAGACGGAAGAGGGCTCGAGGTTGAAGGCTGAGCATGTCACACTCTCTGAGCAACTTGCTGCTGTCAAGAAGGAGATGCATGACCTTGAGACTAAGAACAAGAAGAATTCTCGCTTGGTCGAAGAGCTTGAGGATCAGTTGGCTACCAACTTCGATCAACACCAGGCTACTAACAACCGTCTTTCTACTCTTCAGACCGAGCGAAATGCGAAAATTGAGGAAGCAAACGCTCGACAAACTGCTCTACAATCTGAATTGATCACCATAAAGGAAGAATATGCAGTTCTCCAAGTGAGTAAATCCCAATTGTCTCATTCCAAATCAAACTTGCTAACGCGAATATTAGGCCAAACTGGACGCGATGGAGACCGCTGCAACAGGGGCACATCGGTCCAATTCAGTTAATGGTGGCACCACCCTCCACAAGACTGCATCAGTTACTTCTCTCCCATCTCCACCACCCGCAATCCCACTTCCTCCTATCCCAGGAGCTGCCAACGGCTCCACATCTCCTCTTCCAACTCCCACTACCAACCGCCCAAGCTCCAAAGATATTGCCTTGGCTCAGATTCAAGAAGACCAAGAAGCCCGGATCCGTACCATCGAAAAGCATCTTCAGGCAGAAAAACAACTCACCTCTACTCTCGAAGAAGCCCTTACGGATTTGGAACGACAGTCTAAT
This sequence comes from Scytalidium lignicola, assembly GCA_002812745.2. Taxonomy (NCBI): domain Eukaryota; kingdom Fungi; phylum Ascomycota; class Leotiomycetes; genus Scytalidium; species Scytalidium lignicola. Next base: position 55,078 of record NCSJ02000277.1, read on the forward strand.
AAAGTCAAGGCCGATTGTGACGCATGGCGCCGCCGGGCTGCTGATTTGGAGCAGGAGTTGAAGGATGTGAAGGAGAGAGAGAAGAATAACGACGCAGAGAAGGAGAACCGGTGGAGCATGCAGCAGGTCGAGGAAGAGAGGAAGAAGCGAAGAGATGCCGAGATTGCGAGGGCGCATCTTGAGGAGCGCATGAATGCGATTAATAAGAAAAAGAAGAAGGGTAGTCTGAATTGTTTCTAGACGGGTTTGGTTGAGTTGCTTTGTTCTTATACCCCTTTCACGTTTTTTGCGGAGGTTGTTACTGGGGAAGGGAGGAAAGACTCCCTTTTTTATATTTTATGATTATTCACCCTTCGACGCTTTACACTTTTCGATTCCGAGGCATGTATTTCANTTTTTTTCTTCATTTCGCCCGGAAATGTTATTCCCACGACACGAGATGGAGAATGTCTGAATGGAGGAGAGATCGTTCTTAACAGCAATGTACCCCGTTTATGAGATACCATATCCATTTCTTATTTTGCTTGGTACCGCGCGCGGTGTTGTGGCGCTTTTGGAGCAGCTTTTACTCCTTTTTTGATCGTTTCTACCAACGCTCGGATAATTTGCTACACAATGAGCTACGCCAATCAGAATCAAGTCGTTTTATATGCCCTTCGTTTACCTGTTTTTATACTTCTAGATGTTATTTCCTATACGGGAGGAGGGGAGGATGTATGTGTCTCTATTATGTGTGATTGGAGGAGGGATGAGGGGAGGGAAATGTGGATGGGGTTTTAACGGTTCCTGGTCCTGGTTCTGGAAAGCTCTATGAATTCCTATTGTGGAGGGGCCCGGATCAGAATGAGATGTATTTGAGATGAATACAGTAGACCTGAACTGAGCTTGAGAATTAAATAGGATTAACATATATATTTATATCGTGTACAACATGTGGTCCTCCTATATCGACCCGTTCCTTCCTCCCCGGAAATTCATATTTCAAACCTCATTATTTGTTCTCTCGTTCATGCAATACCCTTCCCACCATCGACCTCTAGACAGGTCCCTGTAATGAAATTGGCCTCATCGCTGGCTAGGTACAGAGCGTAGCCGGCGACGTCGTCTGCCTCTCCGAGTCGACCTAGGGGTATGTTCCAGAGGAACTTTTGGCGGTTTTCCGCAGTGTCGGGGGTACCTGTGAAGGATTCAAATCTGGTTGTTGTGGTGGTCAGTTCGGTTCTGGGCTGGGTGGAAATGCAAAATGATGGGGGTTAGGGGGAATGGGCGATGGGGATAGAGACGTACAATCCTGTTGCGGTTAGAACTGGACAGATGGCGTTTACGCGGATGTTTTGTGGGCCGTATTCTGATGCTAGACCTTTTGTTGCCTGTGTAGATGCTTCAGTGAGTGGGTGAATGAGTGATGGTGAAGAGGAAAGAAAGGGGGAAGGTGAGGTTGGTCTCATACTGAAAGACCACACAGAGAGAGAAGTTAAAAGAATTAGCCAACTTACATTCCAAACAGCACCCTTACTCGAATTATACCAAACTAATCCTGGCCGCGGCCTCGTGGCGCCAATGCTGGCGATGTTGATTATCGAGCCGCCGCCTTTCTTAGATGCGCCTTGGCTTTCGCCTTGGAGCATAATTTGAGGGATGAAGTGTTGGACGCTGAAGAAGATGCTTTTGACGTTGACGTTGAAGACGCGGTCGAAATCGGATTCGGTGACTTCGAGGGTTGGCTGGAGAGGGTTCTTAGCTGGGGATCTACTTGGAATGCTATCTCGTCTTCTCTCTTTCTGCTTCGACTTCTTTTTTCCTGAACTTCCACCTTTGTAACAAATACGAAATATAAGAAATAGAGACCAACAAACCTTATTCTTATACGTTGTTCCCGCGTTATTGACCAATATATCCACTCTTCCAAATCGTTCCACCGTCTGCTTAATCACGTTCTTCCAGTCTGACTCGGATGTGACGTCCATTTTCACAAAGGCCATTGACTCCGGGATTATCGATGCCACCTTGGTACCATTTTCAACATTCAGGTCGGCAACTACGACTTTGGCACCTTGGGAGACAAAGACTTGGGCTATACGCTCACCGAAGCCGGAGGCGGCACCTTTGTTTGGATGTTAGTCTTGGGTTCTTGGGCTTTTCTTTTTGTTTCGGGAGAATTAGGGGATAATAAGGGATAAGAATGGGGTAAGGAAGGTATAGAGGAGAAAGGCTAACCTGTTACTATTGCTACTTTGCCTAGAAGGCGGTCTCCTGCTGCTGGAGGGGTCATGATTAGGTTTGGGTAATATGGTTGTTGTCTTCCTCTTTACTATATGGAATAGGCAGTATTATTATTTGTAGAACGATACTTCTTATGTTTGAGGCTG
>NCSJ02000278.1:0-57406 GCA_002812745.2 Scytalidium lignicola
TTGGATGTATTCACGCAGCCTGTCTCTGGATCATCTTCTCGAATCGGCAGGCGAAACCGAGAAAGACAATAATACATGCAGATGCTCGTTCAGAAGATTTACTTCAGATAAAAATAAAAGATGGATGGAAAGTTATTATAAGAATTAAATATAAATTATATAAACTATTAGTTATATTATTTAAATCAACAAGAATATTAAAGACAACCATTATATAAAGGGAATGATGATGGGATTTTGACATTAGAATTAGTTTTATTTCCATATTTTTCACTTGCTAAAACAAAAATAAGCGCTTCAGCCCATTGGTACCATAGCAGGACAACCCAAAAGCTTGTAGATTTTGTGTCTCAAATCACCTCCATCTCGATAATTTTCTCCACTGCCCCCTCTACATCCCATATCCGCCTGACTGTCAACCCACCCACCTCGTCCACCAAGTCTCTCCACTCCCGCTCCCTCCGCTCCTGCGCGGAATGTACCTGCAGCATCAGCATATCTACACTAGTTTCAAACCAACCTGCCTTTTCCTCCGGGATCACAATCTCATTCAACAAGATCTTACTGTACCCGGGCTTTAGGGCAGACTTCAATTGTGACAGAATTTGAATGCACTGCTTGTTCGGCCAATCGTGCAGACACATCTTGAGGTAGTACACTTTGGCGCCGTGGACGGGCTGGGGCGTGAAGAAGTCGTGGCCTATGGGTTCGATGCCCTGCTGAGCGAGTGCGGCGAAGCTATGAAAATTCTCAAAGGAAAAGAATAATTACATTACTTACAAAAGTTAAAGTNAAAAAAACNAAAAAATTAAAAAAAWTAATATTAAGCTAAAAATAAAGCAAATATAAAGTTAAAAAATAAAATACAAAAAATGTTAACATAATAAGAATAATTATAATAATACTTAGAACAAAACTTATAACTTAAAAGAAGTTGTCTTTTCAATTTCCTCAGTTTAGAGTACTAATGTTATTGTTTTTTTTTGTGTAGTAGCTTTCTCTTATATTCTTTTTCTTACTATTTTACTTGTTAAAATATTTGTTGTACATTTAGTATTACTTAGTTGTAATACACTAATCGTCGGGCCTCAGGCACGCGCATTGCCCGACTTTTAGTCGCATTCGCTCCTAGTCGGTGGAAGCAAAGTGTAGTCGAAAAGCAAAGTGTGGTCGCGTATTTATTTTCTGTGGTAAACCCACACAAATTGAATACTGGCTACCATTAACCTTCTATTTTTTAAATATATCCTTCGATTCTGTTACCATGTCAACTCCNAAAAAAAGAACGTATTATTCAGGCAAAAAACTGGCTGGCTGAGAATCCTACAAAGAGCCAATCAATGGCAGTTAAGCTATTTAGACTTAATAAATCAACACTGAATATGGCAATTCGAAGGGGTTCTAAACCTAACTTACAACGAGGTGGTCACAACAAAATATTAACTACCAGTCAAGAACAAGCTATACACAGATTTATCAAGTCATATCTTCAGAATAGTCAGCTTCTTACCAAGGAAATCATATTTAGAATTATTTACTACCTTCGGAAATAACATGAATAGTCTCTACCTTCTCTAGCTTGGTTTTGCAAGTAGTGGAAAGGTCAACCTTTACTCCACAAAATTAAGACTAAACCTATTACTTAAAAACATGTTATTGCTCAAGATCTGGAAGAGGTTAATGATTAGTTCAATTGTTACAAAACAGCCCTGAAAAAGTATGATATCCATAAGCACAATTTGTACAATTTCAACGAATCAGGTTTTTGCATTGACTATCTTAAAGGTGTAGAAGTATTGATTTTAATTGAATTGACTAAAGTAAGAATATACCTATTATTATAACTATTATTATATTCAAGGTTAACATTATATTAGCTTTATTCTTTAAGTCCTGAAAATTGTCAATCTATAACTATGATTAAGATCATCTATACTAATGGAATTACCCTTATACTACTTATAACTATTGTTCAAGGCAAATATTATATAATATCATAGTATGAGGACTAATTAAAGCATTTAAAAGTAGTTTATTTATTAAAGAATAAATACATAACCAATGATATTAGTTTACAATTCTTAGAACATTTTATTCAATATACTAATATAAGCTTTGATCAACTATATAAGCTATTATTAATAGACAATCAAACTAATTATATAAATCCTGATTTCACCTTATTAACTTATAAAAATAATGTAATGCTATTTACATTTCCTGCTCATTTAACACATTGTATACAACCTCTTGATATAAGAGTATTTCAGTTATATAAGTATTAACATAATAAGGTTATACAAAGTGTTACTGAATTACTTGATTTCGAATATACTATGACTTCTTTCTTTCATGATTTACCAGAGATTCATAAGCAAACCTTTAAGAAAGGTACTATTCAGAATGCTTTCAAAAAGGCTAGCATATAGCCTGTTGACAAAGAGGTAACCTTTACCCTCATGAAGAAATATATCAAAGATAAGCTTAAAACAATAACTAAAAAACTTGAATTACTTATACTCAAGACTCTTATAATCATTTAACAAGTTTAATATCAACTTGGAGAGCTGAAACCAAAGATCATGGATTTATTAAGCTCTTTATCTTAATACAAATTTGATTGCTTTACCTATGGTTTTAAGTTAATATTAGATGAAGGTAAGCTTATTAAGCTTGAACAGGATATAGCATATTAATGGATATAGGATTTTGTAGCTAAAAAGTTATCCAATAGAAAAAGGCTTTAAAAAGGAAGGGAGTTAACAGATGAACAAGTACTAAGTATGAAACAGGAGAAAGAGTATAAAGAGGTATAAAAAGTAATTAATAAGGAAGTTAGAATACTCTGTTAAATAACTAATAAAAAGAGAAAAGATCAAAAGGCTATATAAGTAGCATAGTGTAAAAAGGAAGCACTCAGAAAGAAGGCAATTAAACAGCTTCCTCATGATGTAATAGAGGTTCCTGAATTATATAAGGAGCATATTCCACCACCCTTCATCGAACCTGGCAAGGAGCCAATTGATCAAAAACCTTTAATTATACCTCCAACTGATTTAGCAGATATTCCATTCCACAGACCACCTCAAACACTTATTCAACAGCTAATTAGAACGAGATTTGCAAAGCCAGAGCTACCAGAGGAACTACAGCAGAAGGAGGAGGTAGTGGAGGAAGGAGGGGTAAGCAATGCCTCAATGGAGAGTTATATACGCCTAGATTTGGAAGGAGAAATTGAGTACAGTTCGAGCAATTTCAGTGATTCAGGTGATTCATTAAATTCAGAGGAGCTGGATGAGAGCGGATATGTCAAGTTATGGTAATTAGTATTCAATTTATATGGGTTTACCACAGAAAAAAAATACACGACCACACTTTGCTTTTCGACCACACTTTGCTTCTACCGACTAGGAGCGAATGCGACTAAAAGTCGGGCAATGCGCGTGCCTGAGGCCCGACGATTACTTTTTTAAAGAGGAAAAGTTAGGATATTATTAAATTACAAGCTAAGCGATAAATGTATTATAATAAGTATCTCCTCTTATACAAACTAACTTTTACCTTTTATTCTCTTTTTTACTTTTATATATATACATAGTGTGTTCATGTGACTAGCTGTAGCTGAGCCCTTTTTGGACTAGTATACCAACGTCGCCTAGTTCTTAACATTAAATGTTTTATTAATTAAATGATAAATTTTTTAATTTGTATGTACAAACTGATTAATGTTAATTTACTTATAATATAAAGTACAATATACAATTATACATAATATATTTGTTATACTATTTTATAGTTGTTTTGTGAAAAAGAAGTAAGAGTAGAATAAAGTTATAAGAACTTTGCTTACTTTTATTACTTAATCAAAACTAGTTTACAAGAATACATGAATATCATATGTATACAACGAAATATACTATTAACATATATATTAATCAAATTAAAAGAAAAATTAAAAANGTAAAAAANGATAATAAAACATTTAATAACTACTAAATTAAAACTTTTAAAAATATAATAATTATAAAAAATAATAATTATTTTATTAAAGTAAAAGTTTAAAATATAAATTAAATTTTAAGTTATTAAATAAAAGTTAAAAAGTTTAAAAGTTTAAAAGTTANTTTTAACTTTTTAAAAAATGCTTTTTTAATTGTCTTTTTAGATTTTAAACATAATATATTATATTTGATATCTAATAATAAAATAAGACAAAAAACAAGTATAAAAATACATTGTATAGTAGATAATTGATTAATTTTATCTTATACATTACTTTTTTATAGTATGCACACTAAAAAGTAATGTACAGAGCTCTTTTTGCGAAAAAAAACAAGCTGAATATGCATATGACAGTAACATATCGCGTTCAGATCGACAACATTACCCAATCTAGAAAAGTCCTGATTACGTGCGTGTCAGAGTAATAAATACTAATCAAAATTATGTTACAAAGTCATGTTTTTGTATAAATTTGCCTTTTCTAGGGATTACTGCTAGGGTAGCATTTGCTAATACACGTAAGTTGAACAGTTCCATACACGATTTGACCAATATAGAAAAACCCAGCGCATAGAATTGATATACACTATTTAACTTATGATGACGCGTCGAAGGAGATGTTCTGGAATAGGATCACAACTTCCATGGTAGAGACTCACCCGTACTAATAATATAGTGAAGATTTAAGATTTGAATATGGAATAATGTAGTCTCGCCATCATCATCACCTTCATTACTCGATATGGTAGTAGACTTGTAGTTATAGTAGCTAGGAATACATATAACTCTCATTTCTAAACTCTTCCGTCTAGCTATTAATCTCGTTTTAATAACTAAATTCAAGACGAGATTTTCTATATATAAGTAGAATAATATATATTTGAAGCAAGGAATAAAGTAGCAATTGGTAATAAATAACCAATATAATAAAACACCTAATATCATTACCAAGGAGGGATATACATGTATATGCGCGTACTTATGAGAAGTTTAGTTGCCCAATAATTCGAGTCTTAAGTTATGCAGTACTAAAAATATCACAAAAAGTATAACGTGTCCTGGTACAACGTACCTGCAGTCTCAGGTTATCTTTCACTGTAGTTAGCTTGTTAATGACGTAGAGTGCCTTAAATGTGATATTATCAATTGTTCTGAAAGTTTTCCTATCTAAATTTAATTACTGATTTATATATTTGTGAATGGTAAACTAAGCAAACATGGAAGGTTAAAAGTTAATTATAGGGCCTCAATATGCGCAAGAAAATCGTCACTATTGATATTAAGAGGCAAGAGTTGGAGGGTCTGCAGCCTTCTAAGATCTAAGCTTCCTTTTATAAGGACAACTGGATAGCCGCTCTGAGCTAAGTTAATTGTTTTCTTGAGAATTAACTGTTCTACTTATCTGCGACTACGCTGCTCACCAACGTTTGCTCTATTAGGCTAGGCTTCCTTCATTTGCGCACAACAACCATCAAAACGATAGTTAATACCAACGCTTACTATTTTGTTTCCAAATCTCTTTATTTTTAGTACCACCCTTTTCCATAGAAGCTTGAATGTGTGAACAGTGACCAAGTAACTTGATCCATTCCTTTTCAGGTTCAAGACCTATTCTATATCGAATTGCTGCCTGCAAATATAACTGACAGACTAAAAACAAGAGGAACTCTTTTGATTCTGGTAAACGGTCTTGAAGAAGGCGAATAAGTTCGTCGAGGCCATACTTCCATATATCACCAAGCATATTTCTTAACACTCCCAACTTACGCAAGGGTTGGTCTAAAACTGGATATTGGGTTATTAAAAGGTAGTCATATTGCATTGTAAGAAGGGCAAGAACAGCATAGCACAACTGACGCCATAAATCCCGGCTACCATCCTTACTGCCCTAACAATCTTCAGCTAGATCAATGCAAGTTTTCATAATACCTGAAATCGATATAGCCATACTTAATTCATGTTCACAGAGAAACTTCAAAGGTACAAGTTCAGATCTAAGCTACGGTATAATATAACCAACTTTACATTATAGCTTAGGTAGATTTAATTGGTTAGACTGATGATGCCTATAATAGATCTAGTCGAAAGTCAAATCCTTATCCAATCTCATGTGGAGGAGGAGTTGGTCAGTGTAAGCTCTGAGGGAAGAGCAATCTAGCTCTTTATTAAGAATATGACAGAAGTAGATGTTTAATTCATCAAGTAGATCTTAACAAAGTTCCTTGACTAACTTATGTTTCAGATCCATACTGCTACTATTAACAAGAAGGCAGATCATTAGTTTTAAAAGCAATTCCAAGTCATCTTGAGTAGATTTTCCTAATGAGGTTAAAATTAAGCAATAGTAAGATACACTACACATACCAACTTTCAAAGCTTTTTTTTTTACTTAAAGCATTATGAAATTCTATAATGTTAACTTTATTTTCAAACTTGCCATAACCAACAACCAGACTTTTAAGTGTAATTTCACCGAGGATTAAATCTCGTTGGTGTATCTCTTGGATAGTAACAAGGAGCTGGTTCATAAGAAGCAAAATAGTCTTCAAGGTGAATATACCATAACAATATTCTAGTAACTACTCTAAGCTTTTCCTATGTAATTCTATAACCATGTATTTGTATTTCTCTATCGCTCTAAACGCATATATCAATAAAATGCTAATGCAACTTACTGGTTTAGTGTAGATATCATATTCATGGTAAAGACAAAGCTCAGAATAACTATAATACTCTAATTTAATAACATATTCTTCCTTAATAATCGAATTTGTTCCTTAGAAAGTAGATTTACTAAGTTGGTTATTAATATTATATATACTTATTCTCCTTAGGACAATAAAAACATCCAACATAATGCTTTAAGTTAACTTAAGCAAAGGTTATAAAAGGAACTTTTAAGATAAAAGTAAATTCAAAGTATAATTTACTTAGTTTAAAGATAATAATATTTAAAGGAAAGTTACAAATTACATTATTCATCTACTCTAGTATAAATAATAGTTTTGGTAAACAGATAATGATATATCACACTTGAAATAATTAAATAAAATAAATTATATAAAAATTAATATTTAATATAAGATGTTGACTGGAAACGCAGGAATACAGAACTATTATTGTATTGATTGCTTAAGGAGTCTACAATTATAGCAGATTTTATATATACAGAGAGTTACAGCTGTAAAACCATTATGGTCAATAGTTACAGTCGTACAAGCACCTTACAAGTGCTTATAGTTGCTTACAGTAGTAGCTTACTGTAAACCCTATCTGTAAGCCCTAGCATAGGCAACTATAAGAACACTGTGAAGTAGTATCTGTAAACTCTAAATATTACAACATACCCTTATGTCATGAACATATAAAGGCTGTATAAAGTGGATCTAAGTTTCCTATGGTGAAAACACTAAAATTAATAGCCTTGTAAGGACTTAATTCATGGTATTCAGCTTGACAGACTGTAAATTCAACAATTTAAGGAAATCAATGTGTTTCTGAGTTGTAAGTAGCTTTGTAAGGTTGTTAATAGTTATAATTAAGATAAGTATGTAGTTTAGCTTAATTTCACTAAATTAAACCTTCTTGTAAATGTAATGATAATGTATATTAATATGCTTAGTATAATTTGATTGTTCTAATNGTTTTAGTAAGTATTNAAAGAGTTTTGATTATTATTATTTAAGGTTGTAATAATCTTAATGTTAATTGTAATTATTTAGAATTCAATAAGGAGCCTTAATAGCCAAATAGCTTCTTAAGAAGCTTTTGATAAAGTATAATATTCAGCTTTTGTAATTAATAAAGTGATATAAGAAAAGTGTTAACAATGTTAAGAAATAAGTCCTTTAACAAGAAAAAATATATATCTTATAATAAAACAATAAGTTTTAATATACTTATCATAATCAACATTATTATAATTATAATAGTTAAGATCTTTACTAAGTATAATATTATAATTGTATATGTGAATAAGATACTAATAAACATGTTTGACTACTTTTAAGTGTTAAACAAAAGGATTTTGCAGAAATTATAATAGTCTAGAAGTTGTAAAAACAAGATTAAGTCTTGTTTACATTATAAGATATATTAATGAATTAACTTCTTTTATATACAACTGAATATTAGTTATAAAAGTAATATCTTTGTTTTTGACTAGGATTGTAGATGCTTTAGCTTTTATAAGAGATTGAGTTAATTTTATATTGTTATAACTAAAGTGTTTAAGAATCTTATTAATATATATATCTTGAATTATAAAAATAGTCTTGTTTTAGCGATTATAAATAATATATATATTTAAAAANGTATATGGTTAGTCTTATATTAACTATTTTAAAGAGATTATATAATTTCTCCTTCAAAGTTGTAAATTAAGAGTTTTTTTAAGCTTATAATCAGAAAGTTATCAATATAAATATAAATATAAATTCTTGAATTAAGATTATAGAATATACTTAGATTAAGATTAATAAAGAGTATTTAATCTCTTTTAGCTTTATAATAAGCTTTTACTGTTAATAGTATAACACTTGTTTCAAGTTGTAAAATAATGGTTTTTAAACTTATATATTTGATGTTTATACCATTGGTTTTAATACTTAATTTTAAAAGGTCTTTAATTATAATATTTTCAAGAAGTTTAATATAAATTTCAATATTTATATTATTATTTAAGAATATTATAACTATGTTTATTTGGTTAACTTCTTAGTTAAAGTAAGTAGTTAAAGCTAATAAGGCCTTTTAAGTAGTAGACTTAGTTATACTTGCTTAAGTTTGGTTATAGTTAATACTATGATGTTGTTCATAGCCTTTAATTACAAATCTAGCCTTAAAATACTTGATTTTATGGTTAAAGTTACGTTTAACCTTGAATACTCACTTATTACAAAGAGTATATTTCTCTTCTAGGAGAGTTGATAACTTAAAAGTATTATACTTTATTAAGGAGGTTAACTTAACCTTTATAACATTATCTTACCTTTTATAATGTATTGAATTATAAGCTTCTTTGATTGTATTTAACTTTAATGGATTTGTAGATACAGTTAAAGTATAACTTGTATTTAAAGCTTACCTTGTAAAAAGATAGTATCTGTAAGCTATTATAATACTTGTAAGCTAGCTTATAATTTTGTTATCTGTAATAAATGCCCTTGAAGAGTATTCTATAAGTGTATCTGGTAATTAAGATAATGTAATAATTCTTACTTTAGTTGACTATAAACTTAAGAGGTTGATATTTAGTATAATTATGTTAAGTTTTTTNATTTTTAGAACCTTTAAGCTTATTGTAGCCTTTAGAAGTTTAAATAACAAATACTTCTTGAATTATATTTGAAGTATTATTATTATCTTCTATCTCCTCTATTACAAACAATTTAAGGACTTCTTCAAACGTTGTATTAAGATTTAATATTATAGAAGTCTTCATATTGACAAGATTTAGTATTATARAAGTCTTAGTATTAATAATTATAATATCTTCAAGTATTAATTCAACATCTAAGGCTTTAAGAAGACTTRTAAGYATYTYYRAGTCTTTGAGTTTAGTGTTTCCTTTTATAAAGGTAATATATAACAATTGTACAAGCTTATAAGAGTATATTAACACTTAACAATAATATATTAAATTACTTTCAAARCYRAGAAGRATTCCTTCTTCAACTYTAAGAGTTATCTTTTGTGATTTRAYATRTTGATTAACATTAATATRAACTARTACTTTARAAYTRATTACTTATAAGTTRAATATATYCAGAATACAATTGCTTTCAAGGTTAACTTGTTTTATAAACTTARTRTATARAGTATTATTCTTTAATATTAGTRTTGTTAATTGATTTYTGAYTATTAYAGTTRTTTTATAATAYTCTGGYTAYAAATAYTRTAATATATTGTYYATAATTATCATAGTATGTATTYGTGTGAATACAATRTRTTTAGTAYRTTCAAAGTRTYCTYCTTRATATAAAGTATGYAAAGTAATAATAATAACTTTTATACTATTCTTTTAAATGTATTTATCAAGCTTTTTACTATTAAACTYATTCTCTTTATCAATATGAAAGTGTTTAGGAATAGTTATATATTAATTCTTCATCAAGGTAATATAGTAGATAATAACATTATAAACTCTTTTCTTCTTCTTGTAAGTATAATCTTATGTAGCATTTGTAACATCATCTACAATTATAATAGTATAATTATGCTTATTGTAGTTTAAAGGAGTGATTGTAGAAATATTAATATTAAGTACTTTTATAACCTTTGTAATTTATATTTTAAACTTCTTAAAGATGTCCTTTTAAGAGTAATTGTATTYACAAGCTTTAYAYAAAAAGGTTTCTTCYTTCTYTATTRCTTTTATAAGGCCTTTATYRATTYTARTARTARCTTTTATARTATTCTTRATYACTTTAATATTAATATRGTTAARGYGTTRRTGAATAAGATYTAAACTARRTATARATTACTTAGYTARAAGTRTTATAAGGAGAGCTTTTARGRTATTARCTAATTTCAAATATATACTRTTTRTAAAYATRTTCAYAAYAYTGAATTYAATTYTATTCTTATTGTAAATGCCTTTTRTAKTTATATAARCTTCTTTRCCTTRATTTAAAAGCTTTACTCCTTTAARAAYATTRAYTARAAAANGTAAGAATATRATAAAYRTTAAAGAGTTRTAAAGTGAATGTTAAACTATTATTTAACTTTGTTTTGAGTATAATTATACTTAAGYTARTAATTTRAGTAAATYYATTTCTTRTTTTTAYAAGTRYTARATTATRATACTCTTRRTAAGAATCTARYTTAAACTATAATATRTAGTTTGTTATATAGTCTATARTGCTTATGTTTAYAARCTARTRGTTATAGTTGAATATAAAGAAGCTTTTARGATTTATAATTATAAGGAAACTAGATTTGTTCAAGTTAAYTRTATTTAARTTARAATYAAAGTYTRAACYTGATTTTGAGGATTTAAARTCTTTATCCTTCTTTTTNACTATACTTTTTAACAAATTCTTTATGCTTYTTAARGTATTTTTCYTAACAATTAACTTCTTTGTAGTTTAGYTTTTTNATAATAAGAGTACTTTTCTTTTGGTTTTTTATTAGACTTATTAACTTGTTTTCAACTGTAAAGTATTATACTTACGTTGTTAGATTTTAATGCTTTGTCTGAAATATCTTTTATAAGAGTTTTAAAGGAAGAAGGTGTTTTAAAGTGTGTTATTAATTGTTATTAGTTAACTTATACAGTGAAAGAGTTTTTTNAATCCTCTTACAAAGAAGAGCTTGTAAAATATGTTTGGTAATATGACTTTTACATTAATCAAATTGTTCTTTAAAGCCTTGAATATAATAATATAACTTTTAACTAAGTTAGAATGCTTGTATTTAATGTTGATTAGCTTAAGGATATATTTTTCCTTAAGATTATAGTTTAAACCTTGATATTAAGCTTTTAAGGTTTCTTAAGCCTCCTTAGATGTAAAGTACTTTAAGATAAGGGTGTTAACTTCCTTGTTGATATTCAATGATATATAGAGTTTGGCTATAGAATTTACTTTTTCTTAAGTCTTAAATTCTGAGGTTTATTTATTATCTTTTATTTTAGAGTATTTGATATTATTATTTGTATAGCCAAGATAACTCTTTGATTTGAGAATATTAATGACTATAATGTTTTATAATCTATAATTCTCAAGACTTTTCAATTAATATTCCTTTAATAATAGAAAACTTGATTCTTCTCTTATTTTAAAAGATTATAATGGTTATTAAATAAAGGTAAAAGATAAAGTCAATTAAATAGTAATTCTGATTAGTTGACTAGAGTATATAACTTGTTGACTAAAAATGTAAGAATACAGAATTATTATTATATTAATTGTTTAAGGAGTTTACAATTATAATAGATTTTATATATATAAAGAGTTATAGTTGTAAAACCGTTATAGTCAACAGTTATAATTGTATAAGCACTTGTAAAGTGCTTATAGTTGTTTATAGTAGTAACTTATTATAAACCTTATCTATAAGCCTTAGCATAAGCAATTATAAGAATATTATAAAGTAATATCTGTAAACTTTAAATATTATAACAAAATATATTAATTAAGTAAATTGAATTTTATATAATTGAATTAATTATTTCCTTTTTGTTATGCTTAATAGATATAGACTAATTAAGTATATACTTTAATAACTTTATAAACTTACTTATTACTTTATAAAGAAGTATTCTAGTTATATAATGATTTAGTTATAATTTTCTACTTTAGGATATATCTTTACATATCTTTGTTTTTGATTTACTAAAAGAAAACCTTTGTTTCTTGACTAACATAAAATTATAATACTTATWTTAATGTTTTTAAGATTTTAAAATACCTTATTATAAGGTTATCATGATTTATAGTCAATATCTTTATTCTTATTGTATTATTGTCTAGGATATATATTTTACTTTAGTATTAAAGGAGACTTGTATAGTCTATTCTTTATAATTGTTCTTTAACTACTTTTAACTTCTTATGTAAATTTAAGGTTTCTTCTTTAATGTTCTAGTCATTATACCTTAAGGCTGTAGATTCTTCTTTATGATTTCCCTTATTATGTTATAACTCTTTAACTTTACTTAATTTCTTATTTATATTAGTAGNTTTTTTCTTTAATATCTTGGTTATTATATTTCATAGTTATAAGCTCTTCCTTATAATCTTGCTTTAATTGTACTATCTTAGTATAAGTTCTCTTAGAGCTTTATTCTTTATACTTTTGTATAAAGCTTTTATTCTCAGAGGTTAACTTATCTTAAGAACTATTACTCTTATAATGTCAAAGTCTTTTCTTAATAACTTTAACAATTCTCTTCCTTTGAATTAACTATTAATGTTGTCCTTGAATAAAGGTATTCTTCTGTTACAAGTTATGTATTAAGTTAATTATTAACTTAATAAGAGAACTATTTACTATTTCAAGTATACTTATTAAACAAGTATATACTTATAAGATAAGGTGTTTATAATTATTAGTCTTAACAATAAACTTAAGTTTATAAGCTATGTTGTTTATTATAACCTTGTAATAATGTCCTGTTGAATTCATAATTACTTGTATATATACAAGCCTTGACTAATAACCAAGTTTAAGATGCTTAATCTGGAAATTATCTCTTTAGGTATTGCTTTTTTAAGCATTTCTTCTCTTTATAACATTATCAGTTAATATTTTAATTTTTTGTTAAGATGTTTTCTTAACTTTAATGTAAAATATATTTTGTATTTTCTTTCTCAATATTAATATCAAATCTCTTACAACTTCATTAGACTTAAGTTTGTAATTTAGTTGTCTTAACAGATTATTAACAAAGTTAGTCTTGTTTATTCTATACTTTATCTTAAAGTTATATTCAATTAATTTCTGAATTTAATATACTTGTTTTCCATTTAGTTTTTCTTTGTTTATAAAGTGTTTAAAATTGTTATGATCTGTCTTGATGACTATTGTTAATAAGGTATAAGCTAAGTAATACTTCTATTACTTTAATACTTGTATTATAATGAGTATTTCTTAATCAAGAGTATTATATACTTATTATGTAAAATTTAACTTCTTCAAGTAGAAGATAATAGAATACTAGTTCAATTAATCCTCTTCAGTAATTAACTAGGATAAAATAATATTTATAATAAATCTAGATATATCTATCTTTAATATTATAAGTAGTCTTAAGGTATAATGCATAAGAATAAGTATTATAACAAAAACCTTTTTAAGCTTGTTAAATGTTTATAATGTTAGCTCTTTAAGTTTGAATATACTAACTTTTTACCTCTTTTCCATTTCCTTTAGAAGATCTGATAAAGGAGTTATTATTTTTGAATAATGTTTGATAAAGCTTTTGTAAAAATTAGTAAATCCTAGAAAAACCTAGATATCTTTAAAAGAGGTAAGGATTAACTAGTCTTAAATAATAATAATTTAGCTTTCTTTTATTAATATATTGTTAAGAGATATAATGTACCTTAAAAACTTTACTTCCTTAGTATGAAAATCATACTTAAATATATTTATGTATAAACAATATTACCTTAAATACTTGAGTACTTGTTGAATATACTCTACATACTCCTCTTCAGTTTTGGAAAAGATTAAGATGTTATCTAAATAAATTATATAGATAACATTTATTAGTTTAGTTAATATTTTATTAATATACTATTAGAATGTTATCAGTATATTATATAACTTAAACAACATAATATAATATTCATAATAGTTATATTATATGTAAAAAGTTGTCTTCTACTTGTTATTTTCTCAGATCTGGATTTAATGATAAGTATCCTTTAAATCTAACTTAATATATATTATTACTTTTCTTAATCAGTCTAAGGTTTCTGAAATTAATAGTAAAAGTGTTTAATCTTTGATAATAACCTTATTAAGACTTTTATAATCAATATAAAGTTAAAGCTTGTTATCCTTCTTAAGGACAAATAATACTAGTATACTTGTTAGACTAGTAGATTACTAAATTTACTCTTTCTTTAACAAGTCATAGATATACTCCCTTAACATCTTCATTTCCTTTTCTGTTAGTGGATAAACAAGTTTCTATAATAGTATTACATTGTTAACAAGCTTAATAGCATAGTATAAACTGTTAATTCTAAGTACCTTAACTGCTTTCTCCTTGTTAAACACATTTATAAAGTCTTAATACTACTTTAAGATTATGTTGACTTATTGTTGTTCAAAGTCTAATAAGTTGTTGATTTGTATTACTTTAATATATATATAATCTAATATATATTCAAAGAAAGCTTTAAATAAAAGAATATCTTTTTCTTTTTCTAATAACTTTACAAATTACTTTATAAAGTAAATGGTGTAATTCTTAATCTTGAGGTAATACCTTTATTCCTCTTTTTGCTATTATATATTTAAGTCTATGCTATCAAGTTATGGATATTCTAAGATAATGGTATATTCATTAATAATAACTGATATAAATTAGTACTTTAGAATATAAGCCTTCTTATTTATATCTTCAACCTTAATTAGTATAATATAAGATCTATAAATATAAATGTTTGTTCTATTAACTATTTAGAGTCTTGACTTCTCTTTGCTGTTATTACTCCATTCATACTCTTGCATTAAAGCTAAGGAAATTATATTCTACTTTGCCTTACTATTAATTAAAGCTTATTCTGTTCTCTATCTCCTTTGTTTATCTTGGACCTTGAAAGGGATTACCATATACAATTGTCTTGATTTCTTTATAATATAGTAAACCTTGTTATTTGCCCTCATTATTACTTCTTCTAAAGATACAAGGGTAAAAAGAATCCTAAGTATTTGTTAAAATGTTGTAAAAAGCCTTTTCTTTCTATTGTCTAACAAGGTTAAAATTATAAGCTTTTTTAAACATTAACATTTCCTTAGTTTGTTATAAGTATATTTTTATTATAAGGTTAATCAGAGTTTTAATTCTAATTATTAAAGTAGTTTAATAAGGTGTTACGGGTTTTACCTAACAAGCTGATTGGTGTAGGCCTGAGGCTCGGTACACGGAAGGTGTGCATAGAGAACCTAACAATCAGGGGTCACGTGATGGAGTCTTGGGATCCCTGGTGGACTCCAGTGGACTCCAAGGACTCCAAGGGATCCAACTGTATTTCATTATCTATATAAGCACGCTGTAGGAACATGAGAGTAGATTCCTCGTGTTCAACCTAAATACATTACTGTATCCTACCTTCGACCTAGTAACTTGCTTGTGTGTCACACGTTTCCGTTGTCCCTGAACATCTACCTTACCCTTGGCTATCCAGTGACCTGGATGGCGTAGTTTTGTAACATATATNTAATGACTTTTTGATTATAAGCTTAAAAGGCTCTTAATTTGTAGTCTTGAAGGAGAAATTATATGATCTTTTCAAAATAGTTGATATAAGATTAATTGTATACTTTTTAAGTATATATATTATTTGTAATTGTTAAAATAAGACTATTTCTATAGTCTAAGATATATATATTGATAAGATTCTTAAATACTTTGGTTATAACAATATGAAACTGGCTTAATCTCTTATAAAAGCTAGGGTATTTACAATCTTGGTCAAAAACGAAGATATTACTTTTATAATTAATATTTAATTGTATATAAAGGAAGTTGGTTTGTTAATATATCTTATAATACAAACAAGACTTGATCTTACTTTTACAACTTTTAAGTTATTATAANTTTTTACAAAATCCTTTTGTTCAGTATTTAAAAGTAATTAAACATGTTTACTAATATCTTATTCATATGTACAATTATAATATTACACTTGGTGGAGATCTTAACTACTATGGTTATAATAATGTTGATTACAGTAAGTGTATTAAAACTTATCATTCTATTATAAGTTATGTATTCTTTCTTGTTAGAAGACTTATTTCCTAACACTGTCAATACCTTCTTTATATTACTTTATCAACTACAAAGGCTGAATATTATGCTTTATCAAAGGCTTCTCAAGAAGTCATTTGACTATCAAGGCTCCTTATTAAGCTTTAAATAGTTATAACTAGCATTAAGATTATTATAACTTTAAATAATGATAATCAAGGCTTTTTAACACTTGTTAAAACGTTAGAACAATCAAATTGTACTAAGTACATTAATATACATTATCATTACATTTGTAAGAAGGTTCAATTTGGTGAAATTAAGCTAAACTATATATTTATCTCAATTATAACTGTTAATAGCCTTATAAAGTTACTTATAACTTGGAAACACATTGATTTCTTCAAATTGTTGAATTTATAGTCTGTTAAGCTGAATACTATGAATTAGGTCTTTATAAGGCTATTAATTTTAATGTTTTCACCATAGGAAACTTAGATCTACTTTATACAGCCTTTATATGTTCATAGCATAAGAGTATATTATAATATTTAGAGTTTATAGATACTACTTCATAATGTTCTTATAATTGCCTATGTTAAGGCTTACAGATAAGGTTTATAGTAAGTTATCATTATAAGCAATTATAAGTACTTGTAAAGTATTTGTATAACTGTAATTGTTGACTATAATGGTTTTATAGTTGTAATTCTTTGTATATATAAAATTTGTTATAGTTGTAAACTCTTTAAACAATTAATATAATAGTAATTCTGTATTCTTATGTTTTCAGTCAATAATAAATGTTTATAATATATATATATATAATCTCTTATGTATATATAAACAGTTAATGGAACTATTGCCTTATATTAATCTATTTTACTTCTAGTGTACTTAAGGTTAAATGAATAATTTAATATTACTTTACAATTCAAAGAGATTAGTAGAATTGAAATGTATACAGTATTACAAATTGATTATAAGATCAACTTAGTTGTCTAAGTCAATGTAGTTTGTATATATCTTAATTAACCTTGAATAGAACTCTTCAGAAAACTAAGGATCTTCACATTAAGCCTTTTAATAATTATAGTTATGTGTAAATTTGGATATTATGTTTGTAGTAGTTTTTAAGAAGGGTTTGGATTATGAGAATTGTATAACTTACATTTAAGCTTTTACAACATGTTATTAGGTTAGCATAAGGATAATGAAGTTAGTAGGTTTTATGTGGTTATATATAATAGCACTTGTAACACTTCACTTTGCCCTATGACAATTATTCTTATTTATATAAATGTTTTTATTTACTTAAATACTTATAATACTTATAACTAGTTGCCCTTTATCTTTTTACTATACTTTCTTCTTTTATTTTAATCAAAATAACATGAAGTTAAAGTTATAAAACCTTGTCTAAGGAAATTAAGTAGCTAGATTAGAGTAGATGTAAAAATTATGCAAGGTTGCTTTGAAGAAATGCTAAGCAGCCTTTAAGAGATAAGATTTAATTTAACTTAACAATTAGATTGAAGAGTTATTAAAGGAAGTTGATAACATGAACATAAACACTTTATTGTATTAATTGATTAGGATAGACTAGTTAGAAGGAATATGATGTTTGCTTAAGTATAAGGCTGATTTAAAAATAATATTATAGGTTGTATTATTTTAAGAAGGATATTATTCAATAACTTTACTTTAGCTTTTAATTGAATTTAGGATAGATTACAAATCTGGAGAGGAAAATATTCTATTATAAAAGTCTTATTTACAAGAGGTTGTTTAAACTGTTTTAATATACAATAAGTATTTTGTTAATTAACAAGAAATACTAGATTGGCTATTCAATTAAGGCTTAGATATTAATCGTAATAGTAATAATATATTAAAAGGCCTTGACTAAATATATAATAATAATACTATTATAATACTTAATCAAGTAGTAGTTAAGGGTGATATTGACCNTTTTTAACTATCTTGTTACTTATGACATTAAACTATTATATAATAATACTCTTTATTATATTACTTATTCTAACAATATAATTGTTATGATTACTCATTTAATTAATACTTATCATTTAGATGTTAACGTTGAGAATATATATAAAAGTCTTAACTAGTTAGTCATGTAGAATGTCACCTTAGGATTTCCTCTAAACTATACTATTACATATAATAATATCTTAGTAACCAAGGTTTTGCTAAAATATAATATGAAGATTTAAGATGCTTATAAGATAACTATTTATAAGAAGAATATTTTTGTTATTAAACTTCTTCTTGACACTAAGGTTAATCCATCAAAGAGTTTAAGTATAACTACTATTAATGATTATCTAAAAGTTACTTAACTTTGTTTAGAGTATAATGATAACATTGTTATAAGGGAAGTATAAGATAAATTTATTATTAACTTTAGTAATAACTATACTAGAATAAGTAATGTAATGAGGAAGTTATTAGATAAGTAAAAATAAGTAATAATAATTCTGTATTATATATACCTTATTAACTTGATTTATGGATAAGTGATTATAAAATACTAAAGTATAATCAAAATCTATAACCTTTAACAAAGATGGAATAAGTAAATAGTTAATCATAAGGTAATTTCTACATTTGACTTGAAATGTCTTATTGTTAAGGCTTAAGACTTTTGCTTAAAGGAAAGCTTAAGAAGTTAGATAATAGTAAAGCTTTTTATCAATTATAAATTACAATAAGTAAGTTAAATAATTATTAGTATAGAAGAGCTTGGATATTATAAGGACAATTTCTATTGTGTTATATAATTTACTATAACAAATACTAGATCTTATAAGAGTATCAAAGTGTTATTAGAGTAAAAAGATGATTACTTTTTTAACTCTTAGATATCATGGACTTTAAATTGGATATTAACACTTTGATTAATCTTAAGTCCATGAGTATTAACTCCTAGTAAGGTATATAGTATAATACCTCTAATTCATCTTCTAAAAGTTGTATACAATGTTAAGGGCGCTTTCATTATTAAGTTTGTTATATATAATAAATTCAATGTTGTTGTTAGTAAATTATAACATTAAAAGAATGTTCTTTTCTTGATATTTTAAAGTACAAGACTAAAGGGCTAAATTCACACTTCTTTTATATTCTTCNTTTTTACTATTCCTTATATCCTTTATACAAGGTTTGTAGTACTAAGCAAAGCTTAGTAATTGCATCTCTTAATCTACTAAGCTTCGTTGAATTCTTGCTCCAGCCTTTTCTCACCTATAATATCCTATGTATCTTACTAACTAGGACGACATATTTTCTTATATACTTTTCAGTCTGCCTTCTAGTGTTCTTTCCTATAGTATGTTATAACTTTGCATTATGTACACCTCTTTATCCTTTCTGTCTTTTCATATACATTACAAGGTATAATTTCTACAGTAGTCTTAAGAGCTGAAGTTCCTTGACTTTGACCTTCTTTAGTAATAATAATCATTATACTTTGGATTTACTGTTATGTCTTGATTTCATATTCGCCTTTTCCACATATAGGATTGACTTATACATTGACAAAAGGATTGTTTACAATGTGTAGCCAAGACATAGGTGTTTGTATTGTTTTTGTTGTAGGTAACTTATAATTTCCACATCGAGGGTTTGAAGTAGTAAGACAGGCAGCTTCATGTTCTTTTATAATAGGCTGTAGCATAATGGCAAATCTATTAGCATACTCAGGATTATGTTAGGTAGTTTGAGTGTTGGACATGACGAAGTTGCGAGAGACATTGTGAATGAACTTGAGCTTCTCAGGAGCATTTTCGCAGTGGAATTCGAAGTGAACTGGACAGGTAGCCATGATTCAATATCTTAGCTAATTGATTTGCTGACTTGCTTTTAATATAGAATAGAATGATGATAATTTCAAATGATGGCGTTGTGGTTTTGAATTTATGTTTCTACCACAAAAAAGCATGATTTTAACGTGCTTACCAAAAATGTGTTGGTCAAGCGAGTAGCGGTGATACTGACTTCATCTATATAATATCGAAAACATTGTGGACCTCCTTACGTAATCCGGACGTTCTTGGCATTCGTGGAATTTTCCTGAATTCTTTCGCGCTCTTTCGATAATCTGGTAGACGAAACCGATCATATGGACGTGAAGCCTCGCGTTCACGCCGCCGTATGACATCGATGGTATTAACAATGTGACTTCAAATAACTTTCTCAAGCAGCTCAGACACTTGGCCAGTGGTATTCCCCGGGGGCGGGATCCGCACCACATGCAAGTAAAATCCGTAGCTAAAAGGGGATATTCCATCAAGCTTGTTTTTGTATTTCTATTTCAACACTTTGAATTCCGCATGGAATGGCGTACAGCAGACAGTCGAGCAGTGAACTCATCTTCTAGACCCTCAGATTGGCACGTTCTCTACTTTTGGTGTAGGAGTGAGTTAAGAGAAAAGTTACTCGTGGGCAAAATCTATGCTGTTCAACAAATTCGAAAGGAGAAGCGTTGTCAAACTCTATGGCATCGAGCTCTACACACGAATTGCACGGCAACAAGTGGACATGGTGCCCTGACCGCATGAAGTCCGGCGGCAATCCAAATGCACCCATTCCATCGTTCAAATAATGCTGCCTCTAGACCTGGGAAATCTTGACGATAATAATATTATATTGATGGTAAGGAAGGATAATTAATTGTTCGCGGGAGGATATCGGGGCGATACAGGTATGGTATTTCGTCGAACTTGAAGGATTCAACTAAGTCGAAGAGAAAATGTGGATAATGTCGTCAGTGTTTGCTTAATACCCTTATTTAAGTGGACAGGCTCCAAGGCACCCCGCTGCCCGCTTTGAAGCACTGCTACCCGGGATGTAGAACCTGGCGATCGGAATCTGGAATATCGTAGCACACGAAACTACCTTCCGTTCAATGGCCCACGTCGCCCCGGACACCAAAAAGAGACGTCTTGAACTTGGAACCAAAAGTGATAAAAGAGCCCCGACCGATTAGCAGTTGCATCCTCTAACGGGGTCATCTTTTCGCTTGTCGTACGAGCTGCCGCTAATCGCTTGCTTGTGGCCCCTCCTCGATGCTTGTGATTCCCGGCTCTACCCGACTATGACCCTTAAGCACTGCTCCCTCCTCCAACTCTGCTCCTTCCTCTTTATTTACTACCTTAATTATCTCTTGCTATGCAATTATATTTATCGCTCAGTAATTTATTTCTCTTTTTCTGCCTCATACTTTGTCATATATACAAGCCACCCTGGTGATGCTTTTCTTGTCAAGCTCTGTGCTTCTATTCCTCCTTGCTTGCATTTACGAAATACTCGACTTGCCACGCTACCTACACTTAATGCTTGCCTGCAATCTGTTGAGTAGTATCTCACTGCTAGGAATTCAAAGCATTGTTCTCTGGTCTAGAAGGAAATGTCCTCACGGACAAGGCGGATTTGCATCTACTAAAAGGCAAGTCCTGCTAGTGCTTCAGTCTTTTGTCGCCACTATAAGTGTCAACTTAAATCCAGATATCCCAAAGCTCTGGCTGCATCACTACAGCTAGAGGACTAGATCTAATCACTGGGAATGTCAAGGGTACACCATTGTACAATTTATAGGAAGGATTAAAAGCTACTTACGGAAGATATATGGCTGTAGCGACAACGAATAGTGTTGAATAATTCAGGCTTCACTCCACCGGCTCGGCCGCGTGATGCTAGCCATTCAGAGGGGTTTGATACGTAGCTGGATTTAAGCAGGCTAGATCGTAGAGAGGTAGATATCGCGCATATATCAGGCTAGATGGAACCAAGAAAACCGCCACGACCAACACGACTTCCAAGGCCTAGTCAACGAGATCCATCACCATCATATATTCCACGGTCTATGCCTGAATCTCAGCCTATAGTTATGTCTGACTCAAGATTTGGCATTGGAAGACCCACCAGGAAGAATACTTCTAAAGGGGAAAGCTCCGCGCCAGTTGCTCAAGAGTTACGAAGCAAATCATCTCATAATGTAAGGAGGAAACCTTCGTCCATCCCTGTGTACTCGGGAAGTAGTGCACCAACAGTGTCGAGTTCTACCTCGTCATTACCAACCGGCCAGCCTCAAAAGTCCTCTGAGTATACGAGCGCCGCGGTTTCCTTGAAGCCAGAGGAAGTGTTTGGTGGGAGGTCGGCCCCAGCCGCAGTTGTTCCTTCACCCAGAGTGTATCCGGAACTCGATCAATATGGGGCCAGACCAGAGGTGAGCGATACTATGAGCACACGTTATATTCCAGAACTTCTTCACAAATTGTCTACTCAGAATCTACCACCGCTTATACCCTTATTCTCCGGTGATCCATCGACCCCAGCTATGAGTGGCGGACAAAATCATTATAGCAGTGGATATAGCGCGAGTGGATACAGTGCGAGCCCTTATATCAGGTTTTCGGAATGTTCTAGGCCTAGAGGTCCGTATAGCAAGGATACGACGCCGACATCAATATCCTCGCAGTCGCCAGGTATTATAGCTTTGGCAAAACCAGCAACTCCGACATTGCCCAAAGGCAGTCCGACCCAATCTCGTCCTCCGATCACTCGAAGGACAGAGACTATTTCAAATGAGACCAAAATACGTGGGCCACTGATTGATTCCCAAGGCCAGTCATCCTTATGGGAATCTCTTACATCTTCGTCGTCGAACTTTACCGTAAATGGCAGTGGTAAGGAAGAGAAGGATACGAAGGCAAAGAAGAAGCAGAAGAGACTCTCACCTTTACCACCTAGTCCACCGCCTCGAAAATCATCACTGAATTTCAATAAGTCTCTTGAAGTGGAGAAATCGCCATCTCAGTCCCCTCAGGTTCCTGTCAGACCCAGTAGGATGCCTCCTTCAGATGAATCGCTTACGAGGCAACGGACTGGCAGACCTCACGCACTTGCCAAGAGTGGTCCACCATTTCGGCCTACAAGAGAGGGTGCTCCAGATCTTCAGGAACAACTAACAGAACCTGCAGTAGTTATTCAGAGCAATGTCACTGGAATTAATGTATCACAGGAAAAAAGACGCAACCTACTACCCAAAAGTACGGTATCCTCCCCTCCTCCTCAATCAACTGCGTCTCGATCACAACAACCATCATGCGTTCCACTTCGAGCTCCATCACCACTTCCTGTACAGCAGCAAAAGGTTATCATTAAGATTAACATGTCTGGTAATCCTCTACCGTCGTCCTTTGATGTAAATAGATCATTAAATTCGCAGCCTACAGGTTTAGGCATAGTACCCGACCTGCGACCACTCCAAGTACAGCGGCCATCTTCAAGGTCTCCGGCACTTCGGACTCCAGGTCCAAGCATATTGGATACAAGACCCCGATTTAGCCTGTTCAGACGTGCGAAGACTACCCCTGAAGTTCCACAAGTGGAAAATAAAGGAAAGCCAGCAGTTGGTACTAGACATGAAAGGTATGGTAAATATGCTATAAGAGGAGGGAGCAATTACACGGGAAGATTGGGTTGGAACAGAGATCGAAATGTGAGTGGTGCAAGCTCATCGACAGATAAATTGCCCATGGTGTCACCGAAGGAGAAGGGTTCTCTGAAAACACCGGTTATTTTCACATCTCCCGAGACTATGACGCCTGACTTTCCCCAGGCGGAGCTGAATCTTAGTAAGGAGACAGCGACAGTACACCCTAGTCGGTTGCCGCAAGTCGGCAGAATACCCAAGGTTATATCTGCGAGGCCTGCTGTGACGTCACCCAAGTCTTTCTCTAGACCTTTTGCTAGGTTGAGTACAATTCAGCCATTGCTCGAACCGATGAAATTGGACGAGCAGTTTATTGCCCTTGGATTTAATTCACCTAATCCATCGACTCCAGAACCAGGTGCTTTAGCTGAAGATGCTCAGACTGCCATTGACTCAAAAACTACCCATGTCAGACATACTTCTAGTGATTCCAAGTCTGAAAATACAGGTGGTAGACATCATAAGTTCTTCATAGTAAGGAGGGCAATCATTCGACTAGGAAAATCGCTTAGATTAGTTAAGCGTACATAGGCCATTATAAAAACGGCAGCCAGGGCTCGAAAAAGGAGTCGGATAGGGGTAGAGACAACGACTTAACTTTAAATCGACGACATCGGTGACAGTGATATAAACATGCAACATTAACAAAGCTTAAATCTTCAGCAAAGTTCTAACATATTAAATATGAGTAAGTTCAAGGGGTTCAAGGTATCAGAGGTTATAGCGCTAGTGGTGAGTAAAAGTGCTCATAGAACTACTATGGAATGGAGACTTAATCAATTGTTAATATAGATGATGTTCTTGGGCATATTCTGACACCTTGCTCTAGATCGATTTCCTAACGTACTCCCCCCACCATGCCGACCAGTTCTCCCGGACCCTCATCAATCATCCTTGTAAGATTTCAGAGCGTCTGGTAAAAATTTACAATCACGTCCCCCACCAACCCGTAATTTTGCTTCTTTGCACTTACATACACGCTGCCTGAATCCCCAGCCGACTCTATCTCGGAAGCGAGAGAGGATACCTTGTTGATCAGTGTCGAAGCAACTGTTATGTCCACAGTATTTTTGCCGGAACGCAAATACTTAGAGATGTCTACTACAGGTTTCCAGATATTTGGTGGTGCAGTTTGGTTACCATTGATAGAGATATCGATCGTGGCGAAAACCTTGCCAGTGAGGTTGAGGAAGGCACCAGCTGCTGTAGGAGATGAGTATGTTAGACTTTTATGCTGAACCTCCAGGGCAATAGGATATGTATGCTTACCGTTACCGTTATACTGGAAGGAAGTGCTATAAGTTCCCACTCCAGAAACATTGGTGAGCGAGGGATTAATCTGCAGCCATGGGACCAGCGAGTTTATCTTCCAAGTTGAAGATTCATACACTGTCACGTATTCCGGATCCGTCTCAGTAATATTGTCAGAAGGACCAAACGATGTTATTTTGAGTTCCCAATTCGTGAGATTAATTGGTGCAGGCACTTTAAACACAACTGGCACCACTGTTCCAGAATCATACTGATAATACCGAGTTGCGTTCTGCGTTTCGCATAGAACAATCGATCCATTCTTGACAATAGGATACGAGACATCGGTAGACACTATATGAAGTGGAGGAACATGTACGTCGGCAAATATATCCTTGCCAAATGCATATATCGTGCTACCGCCTCCTGGAATATTGACCGAAATTATTGTTGACGTACGATTCTGGACGTATACAGCGACTGGGGTCACATCTCCCGTCCAGGCATCTAGCTGGTATGGAGTTCCAGTGATGGCAAATGTGATATCCATCCTGGTCTCGTCTGAGTTGCTGTTGTATAGCCAAACAAAATCAATGTCCTCTGTAGAACGGTGAACTGAGTAGAACGAGGTTTGCTTTGAGAACGCAGTAGTAGGAGAAATGCCGAGACTCTTCAAAGCTGAAATAGCCTCAGACTCACTATCAACATACAAAACATTCTTAAGCTTGAGAAGTTCAGCCATGGTTGATTGAACATACTCATCACCACCGGGGGCTAAATTCGTTGAGGCGATTAGCTGCGATTGGTAGAAGACCATTGGAAATCCTTGCTTTGCAAACGACAAAATCCGGCCCAGCCCGGAGGTCTCGATGGAAGTGATATCAGGGAATATGAATGCCTTATACGCCGCATTGTCCGGATTCAGTCTGCCACCCCTGATGAAGTTATTCGAGTGTTCCAAACTCATAGTACTCAGATATTCGTAAGAGTATCCTGCTTGGACGAAGGAAGTACGGATAGTCCCACTCTTGGATCCGGCATTCCAGCTCCAAAATGTTAAATCTATCTTGGCCTTGCCAGACTGGGCGATCAGAAAGTTTCTTGCAATGAAGTCGACGACTGGCTTTGAGTGGTTCCATTCTGGGTCCCGTGGTCCCCACGAATTCCCATATTGACTACCGAATGCCGTGTACCCTGGCCAAGTGGTCTCAGCATAGTAACCTGAGTAGGAGTAGCCATGAAGGTTCATCATATTAACCCCTGATGCGATTCCTAGAAGGACCTCTGAAAGTATGTTTGGCCATGTGACCTGGTATTGGCCACCCGCTGCAGCACCCAGTTCTTCGGAAAATATTCCTCCGCTGGTTGGCGTATGCACGCCACCAGACATATGTCTCATACCGTCTATATTATTTCCAAAATCAAGAGACTCCGTCTCAGGAGCATCACCTGTCGCAGCCACACCAGAAATATCCATGGATGGTGCTGTATATCCGTATGGTTGCTGGCTGTATTGAATCCCCAGTGAATGCGACCAGAGAGTTGCTGCCTCTGTATATGCTAGATATCCATCTGTGAGAACATACTTGTAGTCATTGAGCATCTTTGCGGTGGCTGTGGTATTATCATACACCCAACGAGATGTAAACAGGCTTGGCAACGCAAGACCAGGTCCATACGGTCGTACCGCTTTCCAGCGCTCTCCCATATCGATTCCCCAATGCTCGCCGACGCTGCCGAATTCAAGGCTGTCCTGCCAAGCGTAGGAGGGGCTGGGAAGTTTGGGTAGAAGTCTCTCAACCAAGTCCGTGAGGACGTCATTCTTGAAAAATACGGCTGTGGCATTTGCACCAGCTTCAGAGAAGTGGTCGGTGTAATAAAGTCCTGCAGAGGCTGGGAATGTCGGGTTAGACTCATGTGCGCCACCAGGAGCTTCTTTGCTGGCAGCTCTGAGCGTCCAAAAAGCAATGAGAATGTAGGTGCCAGGATCTTCGGGAGTGGTGAAGGAGACAGAACAGTTGCTCGAGCCAGATTTGGAAGGTGGGCAGTCGATACCGTCTGACAGATCAACCATTGATGAGTACACGAGAGTTTGTACGTTGGAAGCAATTGTACTGTTGTTGCTAAGTCTGCCAAGTACTGCAGAGACGAATCTCTATATTTGCTCTTGTTAGTACAATGGCGAAGGATAATAGACTTTGCACACATACGCCACCTGAGTTTTTTCCAAATGAGGTGGTGTTGATGTCTGGTATTGGACCACTGTAAGATATGTTAGGACCAAAATACTGGAATCCGTAGACCTATTGATAATATTTGTCAGCGGGAGTAATGAAGACGAATGCATGAGCGAGAGAAACAAACAACCCCTATTTCAAGGCCGAGGTCGGTTCTCGGGTTGAAAGAGGTCACGGCTGCTCCACCAGAAGCTGCTCCAAGACAGAAATCAAGATGCATGCCCAAGTCCACCGCATTCTCGACAAGAGATTCGAACAAGCTTGACCAATTTCCGGAACCAATGCTGTAATACGACGGATCCTCAATTGTGCTCCCATGGTAGTTAGCGAAGTCGAGGACTTCGGCACCGCCAAATCCAGTTCTCTTTAATTGTGAGAGGTCGCTTCGACCAACGACCGGATCGAAGGCGTAAGCATCTTTGATCCAATATCTCGTCTTTGGACGCGCAGTAGAGGGAGGATCTGCAAAAAGTGACGTCGTGAAGGATGCCTCGTGTTTATCCAGGTTGGCCTCTATACCGAGTACAGTGTTGACGGAGAGAAAAAGGAGCGCAGGCCAGCAACCGAAGATGGTCATTTTACTTTACATGCAGTTATACTGAATAAATTGTACTGTATTTCAGGTGCTGTATACGAGGACATGTAGAGAATGGAAGCAAACTATAACTGATATATATATATATATATATTAATGAATATAAAAGTTAAAGCAGCGTGAACTATAGTAGCTTCGTTCGTCCCGAGTTCGACGTGGTCTCAAAACCAAACTCACAATGCGGGGCATGAAACATGGGAAAGATGTTGAGAGATATGTGGGCAGGGTTATCTCAACGAGAACATGGAAGTGAACATGAAGATGAATGTCATGGCAGCAGCGCAGATCATTAATTAAGCCATGGATAGTGGCCATACATATTCGAGATCCGATCATGTCCCCTTGACATAACGTGTTGAACTCAGTGGTCTGGTTCCCTTTGGGTCCCACTTCCGGTTTCTCTCGACTTACGGCCAACCGAACATTGCATTAATCTCATCAGTATCATGTACCAATACTGCATTTATATCATGTCGCAAATGGACCAATTGATCCTCTCCACGCTCCACTGTCAAGTACGGCTCTGAACGAGGATTGGCAAGGCTAATGCTAGAAGCCCAGCAATTCACCAGGGAAGGGAAAGCGCAGCACCGAGCAGGTTGTAACCAACTGCGTACAGTTACAGTATCGGGCAGGGTGTCCATATCTGTAGCAGTATACAACTGGTATACATATTCGCTCAACGCTGCACAGGCTTGAGGTTGAGTGCGGATAAAAGGGAAGGAGGAGGAATTTTCGATTCGTATATGAAAGAAAAGCAGGGGAGGCAGACTGAAGTCTAAACTCCGTCCGTTATAAAACGCCTGCTATAGAAAGAGGATCTAACACATCTCTTTTAAATTGTTGGGCTCCAACTAAAATACACTTGATGTCTCGGTGACCGAGCCGTTTGCCGACCTGGTTCCTGAGCCCTCTCGGCTGTCCTACATTAGCTTTGCTACAGCGTAACTGTGCCATAGGCCAAGCTGCAAGCCTGCAAGGCTGATCTAGTCTGCATAGACACAAGTCATCCACTTCAACGCGTTCTAAGGTGGATCCCAACAGAGCCTGGATTTGATCAACGGCGACCCATTCAGCCCAGAGCAAATCCCGATATAGTTTTTACAACCTTCCCCTCAATGAATTGAGAACCGTCATCTTTTATTTCCATCTTACGCTCTTCCAAAATTATCAATCAACATTATTCCAGTCTAAATTGGGTTCGAAGGCATTCATGCCCTAAACGGTATAACAACAAAACCTACACCTCATCTACAAGACTTACAACCCCGCTGTGCTGGGCAGGAACCCCAAAACTCACAAAACCTTGCAAAATTTTCAGATACACTTTGTCATACCCGAGAAACCGGAATCTGCCGATCAATCGGCCACGCATTGGGTTGATCTATCATTAACTGTTAAGACCCGTACGCCCCTGTGCAGCTGTTATACTTCTAGGTATCGACGTCAAGCATTCATTTCACTGATCTGGAGCTCTTAAAGAGAGTTAATTGGCCTTCATTCGCCAACCATTGCAAAATCGAGACACTGTGTCTCATTCCGCTCGTTCGTTTCCAGTTTGAGCTGCAATACCTCACTACACCTCAATTGTCCAAATATCTTCATCTCGCTGGTATATTATGACAGTTCGTCAAGGTATTGTGCCACTGGGCGTGCTTGCCATACTCTGTGAGATCGCCTTGCTGGTTTTCAACATAGTATTCGCCGTCACTCTCTCTAGCGCATATACCGACTTAAAGGTGGCAATCATTGCATCAGTTCTAAATTTTGTTAATATGGCTTTATTATCAATGTTTCTTGCAAGAGAGTTCCAATATTGTGATGGGGTACATATCCAAGACGTCAGACATAGTCAACAGCACACATATCTTCTGGCCGGGTTCTGTGGAAATTTTTGCGTCTTTTCAGCTGCTGCGACAGCTGTTAGTCTCTGTATGATTCGGAATAGGATTGCTGATTTTCCTCGTCGGATGTTAGGTTCCTCTACGGAAAGCCTGGTAACTGGTGCCTTTGTCGTCTGGGTCATTTCTTTGGTTTCCGGGGTCGGGTTTATAATAGCTACTGTCTTAATCCAAAGGGTGGATTCCCATCAGCAAATGCAGCCTTTCCAAATGGAATCAGGAAATCACAGTTTATCAAAAACAAAGGAGACTACGAGGCAACAAAACCAAAGCCTTCTAGAGAGTGTTAATCAAAGAAGGGACAATTCTATTAAGTCAATATCCCTGCCCTCTCCGAGCAAGCATTCGTCTGTTCAAAATTCACTATTGTAAGTTGTACATTTAATCATGTCAAAGACGAAATTTATATCTGGTAGACAGAAAACAACACAAAGGCCAGGATCACAGGATTCTGGATATCACGAGAGGAATTCATTTTTTGAAGATGGCTTTAATTTTTGGAATACGTCTGCAATAGAGTTTTATGCATGGCAGGCTGTCCTGGGAAAATCATCACCGACTCCAAAGTTTCTGGAGACCGTACCTGCCACTCCCACATCTAGCAGAAGTCCAAGTCCTGAGATTCTGCTTAATTTGGAGCCAGCGCCAAAGAGCCAGCCAAAGAGTCGTAGTTATAGTCCAGCAAACAGTTATAAAGACGTTACCAAGAAGGGATCACAGGTAACAAGTCCAAACAAGAGCTTAAAGGAAGCTCAGATTCATACTTTATTCAGATCAAATTCGCCAACAACTCCCCCAGCAGCAACACCGGGGACGGTTGTCACAGCTGCTCTTGGTGCAGGGCAGGTGATTTCAGATCGTCAGAGCATCAGGTCTTTACACAGTATAAGAAGTGGGAGATTACCTAGCAGTCCATTAGTAGCCAGTTACAGCGTAGACAGCATTTAACTGACTATGGAAAAGGAGGACTGCAAGAGGATAGAAGAGAAAATAGAAGGAGAAAGATAACACTACCAATCCCGGACTGGATTCTTGGTCAAGGGCCAAGGAGTAGCCTGGCTAGCAGCATGACTAGTCTAGTTCACGAAGGAAAAATCAAAACGGATTGGGATTGGGAATGGTCGGGGAGGTGTGAAGAAACTAATGGGATATCTTCCTTTAGACATATCAGTCTCGCAACCACTCTCTTGTCTGACTTCCCTACTGCTTCGATGTCTCGTACTTGCTTATTAATAGAAAAACCTTGTAGATCCGCCTTCCTTTACTCGCGTTCGCTCGCAGTCGGTTGAAGCAATGTGTGACAGGTAAGCGAAGTGTGAGACAGGATGTGGGGACTCTTTTTTTTATGGGAAACCCACACAACTTGAATGACAGTTATCACCACTTTTTGAGCTCTAAATATGCAACCCAGCCAGCCTGTTACTCCAATTAAGGAGCGCTTGCTTGACGCAAAGCAATGGCTTATGCTTGCCTGTCGCGAAATACTTCCCTTGTGAGTCCGTAATCGACTACCGTTAACCATTGGCCAAGGAGAATCTCCAAATGGTATACTGGCCGCCATCTGCCGTCTCTGGAGACNAAAAAAAGACCACCCATTCCACGTTATCCACACTTCGGCATCACCACGTTGCTACATGCCCCCGGGTTCTGCATCACATCGGTCCGTAAAGTTCCCAATTATTCGGTTTCCAGTATCACGCTTGGAGCCTGAAATAGTTGACCCTGGAACTCTGAAATGACCTTTTTTCCAATTAGGGAGGGAGCAATCTTCATAAGAACATTTCGCAACAGCGATATTATGTATGATGGGATGATAAATGCATTCAGTAGAGCAATAAGCTGTCTGGGAAAAGAGGAACTAGTAACTGCATAGGCGAGACCAGTCCTAAGAATCAGCATTGTGGGCGTTTTTGGGGGATTGGTTGAATATAGTCTAGGGAAAACTGCACAATACATGATACCAGGTATGCCAATGAATGCACGACTTATTGTATAGTACATCAAGTGTTTCCGATAAAGATGTCGCACCCCATGTCTCCTTCTGATGACACCTTCACTTTCTCCTGTGGTGTTCCACCTATGGCACCTGACCTCCTCAACTCACCCAAACCTCCGGCGTTTCTTTGTATTCTTAAACGTCTCCGAACGAGGCTTTAACTTGGTATTGTAGTGTACCTGCAACGTCCCCTTGCTCCTCCCCGGGAAGCGTTCTGAAATCTCATCCCACGATAGTCCCTCTCCTTTTAGTTCGTCGTCTTCGAACGAAAATCGCGGATTCCTCACGAGTCTACTCATAGCCCGTTCTTTCAAACATTCAGACTTGACGAACAACCTTTTACCAAAGCATCGTCGCCAACAAGGAGCTACCAAAACTGTCCGATGCATGCGATCATGCACACCAGCTCCCACCGAACTGGCTGGCGCCGCTTCTGTCACCCTCGAATCCAAGGACCTTGAAGAACTCCAGCCACGCGCTCTAAGCACGGCTCTGCGCCAAGAACGAGAAGTTCGCGACGCTGACCAGGAAATGGTTGATGATGGAAACTCCGACGATTCTAACGATGAAGATTATGTCGATATGAGCGACGCCGCTGCCTCTGAAATGAGAAGCCGACCACGTTCTCGGAAACGGGCCAAGCGGGCGAAGGACACGGAACACAATGATGTAGAAACCCCTTCCACTCATTCCCTCAACATTTCATGTCAAGCTATTGCAACTGCCTCTACTGGCAGTATACAGGAGAGCGAAGAGATTCTTATTCATGGATACTTGACACTAAAGACCATCGAATCGAAGGTGGTGTACTGCCTTACATTTTCTCAAGAATTATTACCAGAATCTAGTGGAACATCTCAGAGACGAGATATTACCAAGAGTGTCTCTAGTAGAAATAACAGGAGAGATTCGGAACGATTGCCTGAGTATCCGCCGTAGCTGGACTCAGCTGTAGGGATTGAGCGGAATCGTGTTAGGCTTCCTGCAGCTCCAAAACGGAAATGATGCTATCGGAGGCTGGATTATTGCAAGAGACAGTAGACGAATGTGATCTCTTCGTAGAGCAAATCTCAGCATCGTGGTCATCAACTCCTTTAACGAAGGTATCCATACCCTCATCTTCCACCTCTTTAGTAACATTGAGGTCAACGTAGCTCGCGCTCCTTTGTATGAGCTTGGTGTTCACCTGTAAAGGGCTGGCTTGGTCTGTGGCAGACTCATGGCCAAGAGAGGCTGACCTTGGACAATCAGCGGCGCCATCGACTACGCCGTTGTCGTTATCGTTACTGTTGCCATGGCGGTCGGCGACGAGATGATCAGAAATGAGTGTGGTTCCTAAGTCGGAGCCGGAATCGTCGCTGTCTACCAGGTCGCTATCTGCAACATGTGGAGAATGGGATTCGCTTTTCGCTGTAAGGTCGACATCAAGGCCGCCGTAGTCGGTGTCAGATTCAGCTAGAAGGTCGACGACGGAGCCCGAGGCGGCAGTCCTGTTAACCCTAGCTGCTCAACAAGAGGAAGCACTGAAGGTGAGCAAACCTCCGTCTCGCAGTTCAGCCAGGGCTTCTTATTTACACGATCCCAGATCCGATTATCCTCAGTGATCGTTGTCTTTTTGCATAATGAATATGCATGCAGCTTGGGGGCGAGGAGCATGGGACATAAAAGAAAGCTCGATAATATATGATGCTGCTAACAGGCAGTTTTAATTCGCAAAATACGAAATGATACAAACTAATTTACATCAACTTAAAAAACACAAAAGATGATGATTGGATCTTGATGCTACTAGAGCAGGGCGAGGGTCTCGCGAGCAACGCTCTAACGAGGCCTAACGGCCCATCCGCCGGAGCTTGGCCTCGCGCTCTAGCCCGCTTTAGGCCATGGATTCGAGGGNCCCCCCATCTGTCAGGGCTGATATCTCCACGACGGATCGAGTGGTCGCGGAACTTCCTCTGTCGCATGTGTAGAGATTTGAGCAGCCTATCGAACGGTGCCAGCTGCATCTCGCTGTAACCGAGGCTGGCCGAGATCTTCAGGTGCAAAGTCGAAAATGCTAGGTTTTTGGCCTTCTCCACTCCCTCACGCTGCCAAAAGCGAGGCTACGGCGATGAGGATCACATGCACGCGTAGGTCTGGACGTCAGCTATCCGATGGTGTCAGAGGCCGTGCCCGTCATCGAGCCTCGCTTAGCTGTAATCGAGACCTCCCGTAATCGACCACTTTTGGCCTGCCGGGGTGCAGTCGCGGACGCGCCAAGCCCTCCTGACCAGGGCCAATTTTGGCTGGGAACGCGAGTCGATTACGGATCCCGAGCTGATGTCATGAGGTCCCGCGACGTGTTCCCTCCCACCATCCTACAACCACCATATTTCGAGGCCATTCAGGACTGCACTGTACGCATTCGTAGGCCAAGAGGCTCAGGCTCAGGCTCAGGCCTAGGCCCTAGCTAGGGCTGGCCCTCCCTTGATCAAGAGATATTGGCTAACTGTCTGTACAGCTGTAATTACACCTCCAGAATGACCACCATACTGGCGAACGCCTTACTACAAAGCACACGCGCGTTTGCAGGCTACTTTACGGGTGATTTTAGAGGCTGTATGGGTGCTACAGGCCTTACAGGTCTTACAGGTCCTACAACTCCTGAACCTGTTGTTACCAGCCTGACAGACCTACCAATTCCACTGACTCAAGAGCTCTAGGCTAGAATTGAGACTGTCCATAATAAGACCTTAGAGTATCATTGTACTTACTAGCCACCTAATATAGCCAGAAATTACACTCTAAAACAGAAGGAATAGAAAACCTAGTGCATTGCTTAAGAGTTCTCTCCAGGTGGCCAATACCTACTTGGCGATTAAGTGGATGAAAGGAAGTTGTTATTGTTTATCAAAGAGGAAATGGTTAGCCAACCTCCAAGGAAAAGCACCTAACTTACAAAAGAGAAGGAAAAGAAGAGAAAAGCAAGCTTGCAAAGCTTAAATCAACTATTCAAACGTCAAAAAAAAGAATAATAACTCAGTTGTAAATACTAATAACTACTTGATTGTTAAAAGCAAGGATAATAAGGAGTAATCAGAGTTAATCCTTATATATAACATTATTCACAAGTATATCTTTGCTATAAAGGAGTTTTAGTCATATTAGACTTCCTAAAGCTTATACAATACTTCTTAACCAAAATGTATAACTTTAAAAGCTTTAGAATTATCAATTATTCATAAAGAGTATACTCATCGTC
Source organism: Scytalidium lignicola (assembly GCA_002812745.2). Classification (NCBI taxonomy): domain Eukaryota; kingdom Fungi; phylum Ascomycota; class Leotiomycetes; genus Scytalidium; species Scytalidium lignicola. The sequence goes on from NCSJ02000278.1 coordinate 35,167, forward strand.
GAATAGAGTTTATAGACTATAACATAACTACTATCCACAATAGTTATTTAACTTCTCAGATTCTTGACCTTTATTACCAAGTTTAAAGTAAGAGCTTAAAGAAAAGTAATACTAAACAAGCTTTATAAATATAAGTTAACTTTCTTCTTAGTAATAATATACTTTTACAATTAAGTAATCACTTACTTATAAAGTTAACAAACTTATTTTTTATGCCTTTACTTAAGAAAAGAACTTAAAACAACAAGTAATGTTTAATAATCATTATAGACTATAACAAAACAAACTAATATAATAAGCTTAAATATAAAGTTGTTTTATATTATAAGAACTATTAATCCTGTTTAATTAAAGCTTTGGCAACTTACTTCTTTTAACATTAACACTTGTCTAAAAAGCCTTTCCTTACATTTTGTAATAGCTAGGAATAGTATAACATCAAGCTTTTAAAACATGATAATAATTACCTTAAGGAAAAGCTCTTTAAGTAAACAACTAACTCTTAAACTAAGTAATTATACACATTAAGTAATATTCAAAGGTTAAAGGTTATTCATATACCTTGATTTTCAAGAACTTATATTACAAAGGTAAATAACATCTTTAAAGTTCAAATCTATTGAGGAAAACATTAGAACAATAATCAAATGATTAACTATTATCTGACAAATTTACCATAACAATTTATAAGAGGTATAACTGATTTTGAGCTTGATTATACATTTAACTACTTTATACTATAAGAAACAATTAAGCCTTCTTCTACTTTATGTTAACACATTTAGTTATAATTAAATTATTAACATAAAGCTTACTTTAATCTTCTTAATATTATTAAGATAATCAAGCTTAATCTAATTATTAATAACTTTTTAAAGCTTTTAGACAAGCTTAAAGATGTGTTTTTACAAGTTAATTATGTTGTTTACAATTTATAAGCTTTAGATCTAACTATTGAATATTATAGGATTTTGTATTTTTACAATAAAACTACTCTAATTATCTTATCTTTTATAATGCTTTATTTGCTACAATTGAATATACTAACTTTACTAAGTTAGTTAAAGTAATTACAAATACACTTTACTATAAGGACTTATATCTTATAACTATAAAAAAAGCTATTCTATTTGTAAATGAGCATTTACAAAGTATAATAAGCATTATTCAAACAAGCTAAGCTATTTATATTAAAGTATTGGCTAAAATTACAAGTACTTTAAACAAGCTTATAAACAAGTTAGACAACTTCTTTACAAGTTCATTTAACCTTATATTTACCTTAAGAAGGAGTAGAATACTTCTTCAAGGTTATAACCTTACAAGTTAACCTTATCATTATACATTACTCTCTTCATTAACTCTGAACCAGCACTAACTTATAGATTTAGGTAAGCCTCAACAGCTAACTTCTACAACTTTGGAAAGACAAGAACAAGCCAAAAATAACATACTACCTCTTTACAAGCTATTATACTAAGTAATAACAGTCTTTGACCTTTAGAAAGAGTAAACTGTAAGCCTAAAAGGCCTTCCTTCCATAGCCATACTGGACATAGCCTATGACAACCAGTAGTACTCTCCTTTAAAGTGTTAGTACTACTCTATGCATAAGGTAATAATTAACAAGATCATAACAATAATTAGTAATAGACTTGAAGATCAGGAGGTTATAATTACAGCTGTAAAAGCCCTAGAACAGCAGAGAATCAATTCAAACATGTCTTTAGACAAGTTAATCAAGGCTATAAAGGCTAAACGGAAGATGTAGAATAAATCTGTATATAGTAACTATAACTACACATTAGAACCAATTCTTTATTTAACATATGAAGCCTACTTTTTGCATGTGTTTACAAGCCTAATCTGGCTGAACCTACRGTTCTCCAGGCGATTTTGCGGGCTAGTCGCGGTCATGTGACTGGCACCTACCTGATTTTGCGGGTTGCATTTCAACGTCTTATTGCGCACGCAATTCAGGGCCGTTTGAGCTGTAATTTGGACACGAAATGCTCCTATATGACTTGAATCTTACGCTCCAATTTGGAGGCTTTTCAGGACTGTTTTGCGGCCAGGGCGCTGCTGCGCAGCCAGACCTCGACCGGGAAAGTGATGTCGCGAGCCGATTACGGCTTTAGCCCTGTAATTCGCGGATCCGCCTCCCTAGCCGACCTCTGACATCCTCATGTTGTCACGAGCAGCCGTGTTTGGCAGGCACGTGATCCTTTGCCAACGGCAACGTCCGCACCCAGCCGTCGTTATCCAACGCCAACTATCTTACCGCGGGCAACCCTACTAACGGTGCAGTTGATGCATTCGCCCCAAGAAGTTCGACCTTGTACCATGAGCTATTTCACCCCTCTAACGACGAGGGGAGACCCCTGACGCTACCAGTAAATTATTCCCCAGTGATATAATTCGTGATTTGCATTGTTGCATTGCTGAGTCGATCGGTCTAGTGAAAGTGACTGAGGGCCTGGAATGGTCAGTCGCTGGTATGGACAATCAAAAATTCTCTATCCCCAAGAACCCTGAGTCGTATGTCTGGTTCTCTGTGGCTTGTTGGTACTGCCAGAATGCACCGGAAAGAACTCTTTCTGTCATATTTGCCGGGCCAAATGGGCGGCCTTCACAGCCCCAATCGCACACATCCAATTAACCCAATAGTATTGGCTCCGCGGCCCCCTTCTGAGGTTTAATTGGTTATGTGTAGTTCGCTGCGGATTCATCATCATCGGGCATGTTGCTTTGATTACCTCAAAGTGTTATATTTGTAATATAGCATTAAGATAGTATGAACTTGATTTTAGTCCTGATATGATTCATATTCTTTTTAAACAAATCTGTGTAAATCTTAGTACTTTGTAACACGACTAGGCTTGCTAAGCAGGGGAATATGGGCGTATACACAAGTGGACAGATATTACTTTCATGAAATCTGATTTAGACAAGTCTACTAACGCTGGACAGGATAAGATGGCTAGGCTAATCAACATCTTTGTAGAAACACATGCTCTCTCAGAATATATAACTCTGTAATGTCCGAGAAAGAAAAGTATAATATTACGCTATGAGCTCAAGTAAATATGCATAAGTCCATATAGATTAGTATGCATACATATCCCTCACGTATATATCATAAAACCCAAAGAAATCACAACGCCTAGCTCAGTGTACCGTCCTTTTGCTTTTTCTTCGTAGTAAAACCTCGCAAAGTCCTCTATTTCAGCCTCTGTTATCTCTGTTTTCTCTTCAACTCCAAGTCGACAAGAATCATCTGCATCTGCCATCGGGTCTAATGGAGGAGGTCGGAAACAAGGCACGTATTCCTTCCGCAAGAGCTACGCCCAGTCGATTCCACCAAAGAAAGGATGGGCCTTAATCTCTGCAGAACCGTTGGCGCCTAGACGGCTGAGAGGATCACGGTCGAGTAAACGTATTACAAGGTCTTTGGCATCGGGTGGGAGAGGATTCTCACTACTATTATCGGGGAAGGTTAGGGATGGATAGAGAGTCGTTTGGTGGATCTCGTCATGATTGTCAGTGGTAGTGAATGGGCGATGACCAGTTAGCATTTTGTATATAATAACACCCAAGGACCACCAGTCCTCTATTTTCGTTGTGGGTAAATGGGTATCATGAGTTTGATCGGGCTCAGGGGCTGGATACTCGGTTATTGATGCTTCGTTGGATTCTGGAGCAGGCTAGATTAGCTTAGACTGATGATCTATATTCGGGGTTATGAGAGCAATATTACCAGGCAAGTGTTGGAGGAAAACATCGAAGTTAACGAGAAGGATATGGCCTGTATGATCAATGTAGATATCCTAGAGTTGCAGATTTCCATATATGATGTCAGAATGATGTAGACACTCTAAAGTGTACACTAGTTGAGCGGCATACAAGCGAGTTTCGAAAATGTTGAAGTAGTGCTCACTTTTCAGGTGCTGAGATAATTGGTGGGTGGAGACGAAAACACCAATTACTCCGTTCTTTCCCTGGGGAGATTCGAGATTTAATTTCAGTGTAGCGATAAAAGGATTGTTAATCTGGGCAGTGATTGGCCATCTGACAAGACTGGTGTTCTTTGCCTTTGGGTTTAACGACCTGAACATCAAATAATATCGCCGGGTGTCATTTTTGCTGCCAATATGAACATATATTAGTAAATATTAGCGACAGTGGGACAGAGCTGAATATACCTGACTAGCCGTCCTTTTCCCCTACTGTCATCAAGCAACCTCCGAACTGCAAAATTCTCAGGCCCCAAGCTGAATCCTCTATTGGGAACGAACTGCAATATGATCAAGACAGCACCAGTTCCCCCGCAGAGATCTTGCCATTCTGCCGATACGTTTTCTTCTTCCTTAAACGAGGGTCGATATATGACTGTACCCAAGAAAGAATTTATAGTTGTACCGGTTTCTGCAAGAACATCCTGATACAGCCAGATTTGCAAGCTGGTCTTATGGGTGACGTCGAAACTGAATTTGGAGTTATGTCCATAGGTCCAGACCGGAGCATCAGGTGGTCCTATATGGGACTTGCAGATAATTTGACTCTTGTCAAAGCCGACCACAGCATGCGGGAAATAAGACTCGAAAACGCGTAACTTCATTATGTCATGAAGGAATTTAGTAAATCCCTGAACTGGATCAGAGGAGGAAGCAGTCAACCCCCGGGCTTCATGAAGGGTAACGGTAAGAATGCTAGTTATTGGCATCGAGTCTGGATGCTGTTATTAACAAGAACTGTAAGCTGTGATCGAGTGTTTGCGTACCTTCGACCGGAGCCACTAAGATTTAATAATCAGTAAGTTCATAAGTGGTGATAAGACTGGGGTACATACTGGTGATTATATCGCGTTCGGGCGTGGTTGAAAGGTGTGTTGACGATTAGGTTGAGATGTGCAAAGAATTGGGTCGAGATGTGCGGAGTTTAGTCGATCCATTCTTATTGGTAATCCTCAGGTCTCAGGCAATTTCAGTACCTGATGCCCGAGATTAATTTGATCGGGCCTGGGCCAAATCGACTCTCTACGCTGATAATGGTACAACTTCAGGCAATCCTGGTCCTTTTTGACCGCATAAAAATTATATTTTATGGTAAAAGTATAATTAATGAAGGGCAATTACTTTATTATAAGAATATTTCGCGAAAAAAATATATTCTCAAAGTATTACTTGGAACAAATCACTTCCAAAAGATTTCCACATGTTTAACTAAAAACAAGATTAAAAATAAAAGTGTATTTTCATAGATAACGGAATCCAATAATATTTCTTTAATACAAATGATAATAAAACGAATTAATTGCTCTCATTTGAGGTTTCCACTGAAATACCATTATAATTTATAAATAACTAGTTCACCACAATTATAGCTAAGGACAAGCATTTAAAAAGGCCAAGTGACAGCATTTTCTACAGTGTCTTGCCCAGTATGAAGAGTACCGGTTTATACAGTAGCGAAACGTAAAGTAAACTGATTAACGTATTGCCATTTTCCAAGCTTTGGACATTGTTTCAGGGGGAGGCGGAAGGTAGAAAACTGCACTGTACCCAGGATCACGAGCCACCTACCCCTACGTGTACCAAAAGAAAAACCTGATTTGGTCAGTGACAGCGATTGCAGTAGCCCCAGATGGAAGGGATGCAAAAAGGAAGGCGATTATTCGGGTTGGAAAGCATCGGTCTTTCATATTGCGGGCACCTGCATATTGCATGGAATATATTATTGGAAGCGCACAAGGGGGTAGGTGACTCAGTATACTAATATTGCTTGCATAGAACTACGATCTTTTTATCTTGGTTGCACACTAGATTCCCCTGCGTGAGATACACGTGTAACCAGTCATTAAAAGAAAGGGTGCCACCTACCTATTCCAACTGTCATCGCGTTAATTGTTAGTGACCGTGTGTGAAGGAGGCCTGAGTGTTACATGAGTCTAACGTAATGAACGGAAGCACTAGACCTCGTTCTCTGACTGAATCATGCCTGTTATAATAATGCTGGCTTTCACCGGTGAGGAAGGAAGGTATATCCGAATATACCATCCTTCCAATCCCACGAGATGACGAATTAGCGCTAACTATGGAGAAGGCCACTAGTATACAGCGTCGCAGGATTTAATTGTAGTGTCGCGGATATCAGTGAGTGAGAAGCAAGCTCTCCGCAGTTGGGACCATCAACTCCATGCAGAACTCGTTGTTGTTGTCACCATACACGCCAATCAGATCTTTGCATAGCATAGCCATTAGCTCCAGGAATAACTGGGCCTTGAGTGACTCAGGATCCAGGGAAGCAACCAATATCCAGTACTTTGCAGCTGCTACATGTGTGGACTCCAAGTGGAGAGATCTTGAAAGTGAGGCCGGTACGCCCGTATTGTTATTGGTATTTGAGGAACGAGACTGCGCCAACTAGGATGTTGTTTGTGGCTTGTTGGCGTGGGTATGCTCAACTACGACACGGTACTGTACGGTAATATGGTACAGTAGTTGTTACTGTAATGTCACCGTATTTATTCGGGGTAGCCTGAAAATAGCTAAATATATGGGATTCAATACTGTAAACAGTAACCAAGTGGAGCTCTTTGCCCCACCACAAAGATGCTTGTTGACCTGCGCTGGATCTATCCAATTGGGATGTTAGCCGACGCGACGGCATCCGCCACTAACCGGATAAATTACAGCCACTCCCGTACAGTAACGTCGTCAACTTAAAGGGCTTTGGAAACCCTGTAGCGAATGGAATTGACTAATTAAGCACCTCCGATGTGTTACGTCAGCCCCACAGACCCACCCAGCTGATCCAAGGTCTGAAGCATATTCTCAAATTAACAACACCTTCCAAAAGCACTGTTGCAGGAGACTCAGTTGGTGTAATTGGAGGAGTTGAGGTTGGCGTGAAAGTTTCTTCTTGTGAATAATAAATTTGCTGCCTCGTCCAACTCAGATGGAAAGTAATTCTCTCAGAGGAATGTAAAAGGATGCTTGACTGCTTTTAAACTCGAGAATCAAGAGGCTGGCGAGGCTCTGCGTGCACTAGATTCACCCATGTCTATTCTCCCAAAGCGCTTTGAATAACGACCCTGGTTCCTCTCTGAGCTTCTGCGGATTCCCTACTTCCACAATTTTGCCTTGGTCAACAACAACAACCACATCCGAGTTACCTATCGTCTCGAGTCTATGCGCTACCGCTAGGACCGTGCAATCCGCAAATTCGGACTTAAGAGCTTTTTGCACCTCCTCATCTGTCTGCTGATCAACGCTGCTAGTCGCCTCGTCCATCAACACAACCTTGCTCTTATGTACCAGTGCGCGCGCGAGACAGAAGAGCTGCTGCTGCCCGTGTGAGAGGTTCAGAGTATCGAACTCTACATCGAGACCGCCTCTGGTGGTGATAACGTCACACATGTTTACTTTGGTGAGGGCGGAGACCAGGTCATCATCTGACTTGATAGATTTGAACGGATCAAGATTGTCGCGGACTGTGCCTGGAAGCTTCACGGGATCTTGGGGTAATGTCGTGAGGCGTGAACGGGTTGTGTTGACAGGTATTGAGGAAAGATCAAGTCCATCTATGTAAAGAGAGCCGGTCGGCGTTTCGAGAAGCCGAAGAATAGTAAGAAGGAGGGAGCTTTTACCACTACATTTATAGTTAATGTCTATCATGCTTGCAACATCTGATAGTCTCTTACCTCCCTGTTCGTCCACAGATACCCACTTTTTGACCAGGCTTAATGCTCAGCGAAGCATCGCGGAGAATCGTGTCACCACTCAGTCTGCAAGATGATTAGTTGATTTATCGAAAGGTTCTCCACCTTGGAACTACCGAAACTTACTGGTACTTAGCAGTAACATTATCGAGCTCAATGCTGCCTACCAAGGGCCAGTCCTTTGGTAGAGACAACAAGTCTCCAGAATAATCCTTCTCTTCTTTCGGCGTGTCTCGAAGAAAATCACGTAACCTAGCAGCAGCGCCCAGGGATGTTTCCAAATTTGTCCAGGAGTTGATAAGCCTTGACAGACTAGTATTAAAGCCGATAATGTTGATCATAGCTAGCCCTATTGCTCCACGACTTGTGGTATGGGTAAGTTCGACCGCAAAGGCAACCTACGCAACGACTATTAGCCGAGCCATCAATAGTGAAGGCACAATAAGAACGCAATATTTCAACAGCTTTTGGTCCAAGAATTTTAGTTTCTTACCAATACTGTAGCAATTCCAGCAACAAACAGATCCATAACAACTGCTAGCCATCGTTGAATGCAGAACAGGAGATAATACGGCTTCTGGGAGTCGTCAAGCAATCTGTGATTTTCTTTCAGAAAAGAAGGTCTCCAGCCAAATGCTCGAATTGTAACAACGCCGTTCAGCGTTTCGGTGAAGTGTCTGTATAAGGGTGACTTCGCTTCGAGGTCAAGATGTCGCATCTGGCGAGATGTTCCTATTCATTCTTACCGTTAGTATGTTCATAGCGGGGTATTAATCGATACTGGTCAACATTTGATAGAGATGGAAATACACTCACGCAAGTAGATCTTCTGCAAGAAGTATAAAGGCACAAAACAAAATGGAATGACTGCTCCAACATATTGCGCGCCCGAAGCAATAAGTGCTGTCCCGGCGACCACGTCCAGAGAGTCAAGGGTTGTTTCAAAGAAGGCTATGGGAAGCTTCTGATCGAAAAGCGTCATATCTTGGCTGAAACGATTGAGCGTGATACCGCTATCTGTAGTGGTGAAAAACCACAAGGGTGCCTTGAGAACGGCGTCCAAAAGCAGCCAATGTAAGTGTGTCGCTGACTTTGGTATGATTACAACAAAGAACCACCAGACCACAAGGCCAGAGAATATTATCGCGGCCACGCAGAACGAGATATAAGCTCCGCTGTAAACTCCACGATCTGTATTGGTTCCACGCTCGGTCCAGATACGCAGCCAGATTTGGGGCATTCTGCTAATGAAAATATATGCAATGGCAAGGAAGACAAAAACCACTGCAAACAACGCACCCACAGATTTGAGATAGAATTTATACAATGATAGATCGCCAAGCTGTCTTTTCCAAGCGTCATCGAATGTAGATATAGGAGAAATTTCCGGATCGGTGGTCGATATTTCCGGTTTCTCTTGAAGTTCATTCTCTGCAGCAGGACTGAGACGAGCTTGTAATGCCAGCTCTTTGATATAGCCGTCACTCGCTTGAAGATGTGAAAGGCTTCCGCTCTGCTCAATCTCTCCATTCTTGTCAAGAACAATAATATAGTCAGAAGAAGGTAAGAGGGAAACTAATAGATTTTTTTTNAGATCAGTTCATCATTGGTTGAGATCTTTTTCAACAATCAAAGGACTAACCTGCATGGGTTGTAAGGATTACTGTCGCCCCACTTTGACGTAGGAGCCCGTCTGAGCCAAGTACACGGTCGAATACCGTCCTGGAAGTGGCAGGGTCAAGAGCACTGAATATATCGTCCAGAAGAACAATGGAATCTCGGGAATAGATGGCTCTCGCAAGTGCCTATAAATGTCAATAACTAGACTGAGTAGTAGCTCTCTCCTTACTTACTACCCGCTGTTTCTGCCCTCCACTCAAGCTGATCCCGCCGCTACCAACCAAGGTCATGTCTCCCTTCGAGAACGATGCTATATCCTGCTGTAGGGAGCAGGCATTTATAACTGATGTGAACCAGTCCTGGTCGAACTCGCTCTGGCCAACAATGTTATCACGTACTGATAGGTTGCGCAGCCACGCAGTTTGGTCGCAATAGGCGATTGATCCTCGGAATTGTTGCACTCGAACGTTTCCGCATGAAATAGGTATCTCACCAAGTATCGCTTTTAGCATTGATGACTTTCCGGATCCCACAGGTCCCACTATCATGGTAAGGCTGGACCTCTCAATGGATATTGAGATATCATGAAGAACGGGCTCTGTCTTGTCTTTTATCGTAAAACTTGCATGTTCGAGTTCAATGATCGTTTTGCCCGTCGAGTCAGCAAGACCTTTGGACGGAAGCTTTTGCGTGTCAACATTCGAAGGGTGTAGTCCGGCTGAGAGAAGACTTCAGCAGTAGATACAAAGTCCGAGGAGGTTTTTCGCTCACTGGAGAGAGAAGTATTACATTCTCTCTCGTCCTTTTGCTGATCAGAGTTGAGGAATAGCTGGATGCGGTTGAAACAAGCAAGGGACGACATGAAAGTAGGGTACGATCCTACAAGACTTGAAACAGGAAGTGCTACCAGGTTTACGATCGAGAGAGACGTAAATGCCTTCGACACTGTGAACCCTTCTGGACCCGTCTGGGTCCACAACACAGCAGCAAGCACGACAACTGCAGGAGTCATTTGATCCCCAAAATTAGCTGTTAAAACTGTTAGTCAAAGGTGAAGTGAGGGCCTGTCCAGGAATTGACGTATATAATCTTACTTATTAATATTATGCGGACAATGAACATTCTGAATTTTTTAGAACATTCTAACTCAGCAACCCGAAGGTTCTGAATCAGCTTAGACATATAGTCAGTCAGACCCATCATCTTAAGTCCCTTGATTTGAGCAAGCATTGAAGAGGTCGTCGAAACACGCTTTTCCACTCCACTATTCCACTCACCTCGAGCGGGACCAATACCGTCGGTGGAGTATGATGTAACAATGCTGCAAACTAATCCTAGTCAGCCGAACACCATTGAAGACGGATCAATAAGTCTTATTTACCTACAGCCGGAATAACGGCGACAAAACAGGCAGAGCCAATATAGAGCTGCAAGAGATAGACAGCTACACCAAGTTCAAATACATTGGCCCAAATCTCATGCATCTCCTTGATGCCGTCCGCGATGCCCTCAATATCGGTGCTCATAAGCGTGATTGCAGCTCCGTAATCAGCAGCAGCCGCGCTTAGTTCCATAGACTTCTGAAAGATTAAAGATGCGAGACCTCCTCTCAGTATTGTAATCAGCTGATAAATCAGATGATTATAAAGACATCTCGAGATCTGAGAACATTTATTAACCAGCCCGTCCTGTCTTAAAGCACATATAACTTACAGCAATACCTATATATACCAAAGCCGTAGCCCCGATCAATCCTCCTGCAATCCCACTAGATTCATCATTCGGGGTCTGGCCGACGAAGTCGATAACACGGTTAACCAGAAATGGTTGAGCAAAGCTGAATCCCGCAAGACATAAACGTGGAAAGATCGGGGCTATAAAAGCAACCTTGAAAGCTGACAAAGTCGAAATGAGGAGCGAGTGTTTTGCAGTTTTATTGCTCTTATCCCAGAAATAGCATAATTTCGATAGGAGTAGATTGGAAGAAAACTTTTTGTCTATACTTCCGAGATCTCCGACTCCGAGGAGGATTCGAAATCCTTTGAAAAACAATTGATTGATCCACCAGAAGATAGCGCGGTTTATCGGCCCGCTGGTTGATTCAATGGCCGAATCCTGGAATTTTGCTATCAACAGCGTACGCTTGGACAGCTCTTCAAGGAGTAGTAAGGTTAGTTTCGTTGCCAAGGTCGCCACAAACAGACCTGCTATGGCCGTAGAGCCAATCTGGCCTTGCAGGAACAAAGATCTCCCCTGAGCCAAATCGAGGAGAGTGGACAGAGCAAGATAAACGCTTAGAACGATCGAAGGCTTGATGGAGCGTTTGTGTTCGGCGTACACCAATGGGATGATGACGCACGAGTCTATCAGAGCCAATATGGCTGCAGCGAGCGTCACTCGATTTTGCAATGTTGAATGCGTCGACCATAGAGCCACGAGCGCCAACTGAAGACCGAACAGAATGGTAGAAGCAAACTAGTGACAAAGGCACTTCTCAGCTGGCTTCCTGCGAAATTCGGTCACTGGTAGATTGAAGACAACTCACAAGCTTGGCCGCGAGCAACCCGCCGCTACGCGCGTGAATCTCCCGTCGAAACAGCCATGCGATCCTTAGCGACGCGACACCTAGGAAGAGGGTTGAAGGTAAGATAGAGAGGACACTCTGCTCGAAGAGCAATGTGAAGTCAAAGCTTCCATCGCGGCGAGGGCCGAAATTGTTGACATTTGACGCAGTCACCATGTCCATATTAGAGGAACGAAAGCAGAGAGATAAACGACAGTCTATAATACGTCGAACGGTATCAGGAGAAGGAAACGGCGTCCGTGGCAGGTATGCCTCATGTTTTCTTTCTCGAGGCGCGGTTTCCTTATCGAGGTGGCTGATCGCTAATAGTTGGTGGGCGCTCGGACGGTGGGAAATTTTCGCTACCAACCACCTAGGGGTGGTTGGCACAAGTATTCCATCACCTCAAAGTAATCCGTCACCTTTCGCGAGATAGCCGAACCATACAAACTACCATACAATTTGTATCTGAAAAGAGAAAACTGCCTATACTATGGTGAAATAATTATTCAAACTCTATAAAATCCAAGTCTATCCATGATGGCTTTGTAACTCTGGTTTCCTGTTTTAACTGAACTGTTGGAGTTGAAGTCTCAGCAATATGATTATCTATGACTGAGTTTAATCTTCCAGAATTGCACTTTAGTATTATATCGATATCTTTGTCATTTACTAGAGTTATAGACCTTCTAATTGTAACCGGATCAATTGGTTTATTTGGCGTTTCCAATAATAATTCAGTTGGTACAAGATAGAACTTGTTCTTCTGTATTTAGTAATATATACAATTGCAACTTTATACTCCTTCTCTTTAGCTTTTTATGCTTTCAGATCTTCTAAATATAACTTCTAGAGCATTGATTTTTACTTTTTCTCGAGAGTTTTAACTTGTTTCTCTAAAGTTTCTTCTTTTTCCTTTTTCTTAACTTCAATCAACTTTCATAAGTTAAAAAGATTCTTATTATCTTTAGATTAGGTTACTCTTTTCCTACTTCTTGCCTTAACTTCAGAGAAGTATTTCTAAGCTAATAAAATCATAGTTTGTTCTACATAAGTTAGATTAACTGATTTAAGAGTATATTTAGTATCTTGAAGAGTTATAAGGAAACATTGTACAAAAGGACTAGAAAACATGTTTAGAATATAATCTTCAAATTGCTTAATCATTTGAATATTATAATATATAGTTTTAGATATAGATAAAAGTGTTAATAATATTAATTCTTGTAGTTAATCAAGAATAATATATAACTTAAGCTGAGTAAGTACTTTGTTAACTTGAATTAACTATATATTATTATTATAAAAAGCATATTATATAATCTTTTGTTAAAAGGTTTACTCTTAAATATAATTTAAATTATGAAGGAAAGAAATAATTGTATATTCTAACTTTAAACGTTGAAGTACTTAATATATAACTTTCTTATAATTATACTTATATAATTAAAATATCTTAATATTCAAAGGTTGAAGAATATGAGTAAGATGTAAAGAGAACTATAAAAGGATAATATGATATTAAGTAGTTAATTCTAAGAACTCAAGTGATTTATAAGATTCATAACTATCTAAAAGAAAAAGCTTTATCTTAATAAGTTTGTTTGTATTAGAATCAATATATTTCTAACTCTTTAAATCAAGAACTTCTTTCTTTGTTTTAGAGAACTGAATAAAGTATTTAAGTTAACGAATTCTAATATTATTATTAATATATCTGTTACGGGTTTGACCGAACAAGCTAATTGGTGTAGGCCTGAGGCTCGGTACACGGCAGGTGTGCATAGAGAACCTAACAATTAGGAGGTCACGTGACTGGGATCACTGGATCGAGGGATCAAGGCGATCCAGCGATCCCGCTGTATTTCATTATCTATATAAGCATACTGTAAGAACATGAGAGTAAACTCCTCGTGTTCAACCTAAATACATTACTAGACCCTACCTTGGACTTAGTCGCTTGCTTGTGTGTCATACGTTTCCGTTGTCCTTGAATATCTACCTTACCCTTGGCTATCCAGTAACCTGGATAGCGTAGTTTTATAATATTTTGAACATTACCTATCTTGATAAATCAGGATTTGGAAACAGACATACTGATAGATAATAACAACGAATAACAACCTGAAGAAGGTTCTGAAGAAGGCTCTGAAGAAGAATCTGAAAAGGGATCTGAGGAAGTATCTGAGGAAAGTTCAGAAGATAGTTCTGAAGAAGACCAAGGTAAGAACTAGACTATCAAGGAAACTGACATCCAGGAAGAAGTGTTAAAGGGAGTTGTTATATCGCTAAAGCAATTTGCTAGGTCAACAGAAGAATCAACTGTTAAGGAATTGTCAAGAGTTATAGGAAAGAAGCTAACACCTTCATTACCTAAACCTAACCTAGAACTAGTTCAAGTATTAAAAGCTCCAAGCCCAGACCCTGATCTAGACTTTGAGCTAGAAGACAACATCAAACAAGTTTTAATAGTAACACTTAGAGAAGTCAAAATCACCAAGCTAAACCTATTCTATAAGGACAAAAAGAAGTTTAAGGTATATCTTGCTTAAACAAGAACCTATTTAATGTTGAATGATTATTTACTGCCTAGAAATACATATAAGGTTCTATAAATATCTATATACTTAAGAGGAGTAGTTGAAACTTGGTTTCAACCCTTTAAGGATAAATAATTCACTACAAACAGAAGAACAACAAACTAAGGGGTGAGAAACATCCTTGAAAGTTAGGAAAACTACACAAGAGAACTTAAACACTTGTATAAGGATGTTGATGAAAAAAGGAATGCTAAAAGACAATTAGCTTACCTTAGACAAACTAAAACCCTTAACAAGTATACAATACTTTATCATTAATATATAGTATTAATCAACTAAGGAGAAGAGGTACATATACACTAGTATAAGACTAGGTTAAAGGACTTCATCAAGGAAGAACTGTACTAACAACTTATGATTACTATGTTTGACATCTTAGTAAATTTGTTTATTAAGATCAAGAATAAACAATATAAGATGATTTTGGACAAAAAGGGAAGATCTTACTTTAACTATAAAAAGACTAATAATAAGAAGGATTATAAGGACTTTATAAAGTTGAATGTTATGAAGAAAGAAAAGTCCTTTAAAGGGAAAGGAAAGAAATACTTTAAAGAGAAGAACAAAAAAGGGAATTCCTTTAAAATCTCCCTTGAAGAACTTGACAACAAAAGAAAAAACAAGTTATGTTTTAAGTGTAGACTTTCTGGATATATAACAAATACTCATAAGAAGGACAACAAGTTGAGTTTGTTAATTAAAGTTAGAATTATAAGAATCCTAAGAATTATGAATATCTTGTCAAAGTCTTCAAACGAAGAAAGCCTAAGTAAGGAAGATAACTTCTCAAAAGAAGGAGATTATTAAGATTTGGTAACTATACTATATTATATCATTAAGACTAATGTAAACAAGATAATAATAACAAGAATCCTTAAGATAAATTCTATACTTATAAAAANGAACTTAACACATAAGACATTCTTAAGATAACAACCAGAATAAAGGTCAAGGTAAATGAAGATCAATTCTAAGAGTTAATAGAATTTAGATAATTATACTACTAAACTTCAAAGTTATACCAACAGAATAATACTTTGTTTTTAGAGAATTGTTAATCTTGAAATATTATCTTATAATTAGCATAAGAAGATTAAGAAGATAAAAGATCCTAGATAAAAGCTAATTCTTCTAGACTGTATAATAAGAAGAAGTAATTATTAAAGTATATAAACTTAATATTGAAGATCTTATTCTAGTTTATAAGATTAACTTCTAAAATATTGTTATAAAGAAAGGATTATGCAAATTCCTTTTATCAATAAAAAGAACTCAGATTCAAGATGACTTCAACTAAATGCTTAAGGATACCTAGATGATAATAAAAGAAGGATTAAGCCATGTTGTATAAGGACAATATAATGTTCAACATAAAGGACTTTCAATGATAATTTATTAACAAAACCAACTAGAAGTTAAAACTTAATATGAAGAAATCTAAGGATTAAGAAAATCAGTAGAATAATTACTTAAAGTTAAGTAGTATTATGCTTGATAAGAACAAAAGGAATTAGTAGAGGTTATTGTTAAACTAGCTAACTAAGATATAAAAGTGTTACTTATAGTTAATGAACTAGAGGAAGATTTACTATCTTTAGAACTACTTATTGTATTGTCAAGAGAAGATGAATTATTATAAAGAATTGATTAATAGTTCAATTAAGAAGTAATAGTACATCTTTTGAATTCTAGAGAAAGGATTCTTATAATAAGTAATGTTTCTATCATTAAGATAAGGGAATGCCTTGGAAATGAAATAGTAGAATAAGTACAGGATACATAAGTATTTATGAACAATAAAAGCTTAGACAGACTAAGACTAAGGAATCTTATTAAAAGATAAACAATACTCTTTGAAGAATTAGAAGAAAACATTGAAGATCTAGAGATTAGCAATGATATATTAGTTGACAATGCTAAAAATGTCAATCTTTACTCTATGAACAGTAAAAGTTCATTATATATTAACATAACACTATGTAAAAAGCTAGTAAAGGCCTTGATTGATTTAAGAGCCAAAAGAAATTTCATCAGTGAACAAGTTATAAAATGACTTGGACTTAGTATAAGAGTCAAGGACAACAGTTATCTAATATTATTAATAAACAATACTAAGGTTTAGAAATGTGTTAATGTTCAGACTTAGAACTTAGATATAAAGTATAGCAGAAGTTATTAAGAGAAGATATCTTTTAATGTTATAAGGTTAAGAATATATTAAGTTATATTAAGAATTGAGTAGATAAGGAAGTATAATCTAATAATCAATTAAAGAATAAGTATAATTACCTTCTTAGAAGAAGTTATATCTTTAGGAGTTGTCTATGTCAACAAAACCATGAAATATATACTTGAAGAATATTATGAATAATTAAAGCTATTCATAAAAAGACTTGATAATTCAACCTTACCTGAGCACAAACCATAAGATCATAAGATAAAGCTTAAAGAGGGGTTCAGACTAGCTTATAGACTAATTTATCGAATAACTCTTACTAAGGATAAGGTAATAAAGAAATAATTGCTCAAGAAAATGATGTTTAAAGGTTTATACAAAAAANGATCATAACAAAGTCAAAGTATCATTATATTATGCAAAGAAAGGAGATAATCTGTTAAGATAACCTTATGATAACTACAAACACTTAAACAATAAAATTAAGAAAGACTAATACCCCTTACTATTGATAAATTTAATAATGAACAAGCTAAAAGAAGTTATCATATTCATTAAGTTAGACTTATAATCAATGTTTAATCTAATAAGGATTAAAAGAGGTAACAAATAAAAAAGTTGCCATTCGAACAAAATACAGATTATTTAAGTTATTAGTTATAACATTTAGTATAACCAATACTTTAATAATATAACAAAGAATAATAAACTAAATATTAGAAAAATATTTAAAGAAATTCATAATAATATATCTTAACAATATAATCATTTACTCAAGGAGTATTAAAGAACATAAAAANGTATATTAAGCTTATTCTAGAAGCATTATAAGAAGTAAGATTATACTACAAACCAATGAAATGTAAATTTCATAAAGAATAAGTTTAATTCCTAAAATACTATATTTCTAGAAAAAGAATAAAAACCCTTGATGATAAAATTCAATCAATCAAGGAATAAAAAACACTTAAAGACAATTAAACAATTATAAANGTTTCTTAAGGTTAACTAACTATTACCAAAGATTTGTAAAAGACTATTCCAAAATCTTTATACCATTAACTAAACTTATAAAAAAGAATTAAGCTTATAAGTATTTGCTATATGTTCAAAAAGTCTACACTTGAAATATAACTTGTTTTTTCTTCTTTTATCAAGTTCTTCAAGGGAGATTCTAAAAGAATTCCCTTTTTTACTTCTTCCTTCAAAGTGCTTTTTTCTTTTTCTCTTAAAGGTTTTTCTTTTCTTTATAATATTTAACTTTATAAAGTCTTTATAATCCTTCTTATTATTAATCTTTCTTCAATTAAAGTAAGATCCTCTTTTCTTATTCAAGATCATCTTATATTATTCATTCTTAATCTTGATTGACAAGTTAATAAAAGTGTTAAATGTAATGATTATAAGTTGTTAGTATAATTCTTCTTTAATAAAATCCTTTAATTTAGTCTTATACTAGTGTATATATATCTCTTCTCCTCAGTTGACTAATATTGCATACTAGTAATAGAGCATTATATACTTACTAAGGGTTTTAGTTTGTTTAAGGTAAACTAATCATCTTTTAATATTCCTTTTTTCATCAATATCCTTATATAAGTGTTTGAGTTCTTCTGTATAGTTTTCTTAACTTGTAAGGATGTTGATTATTCCTTAGTTTATTATTCCTTTGTTTGTAATGAATTATTCATCTTTAAAGGGTTAAAACCAAGTTTTGGCTACTCCTCTTAAGTATGTTAATACTTATAAAACCTTATATATATCTCCAAGTAATAAGTGATCATTCAATACTAGATAAGTTCTTGTCTAAGCAAGATATACTTTCAACTTCTTTTTATTCTTATAAAACAAGTTTAGTCTAGTAATCTTAACTTCTTTAAGTATTGTCATTAGAGTTTGTTCAATGTTACTCTTTGGTTTAAAGTCTAGATCAAGGTCTGGACTTAAAGCTCTTAGTACTGGCTTTAGGTCAAGTTTAAGTAATGGAAGTATTAGCTTTTTCTCTAAAGCTCTTAACGATTCTCTAATAGTTGATCTTTCTGTTAACTTAATAGTTTGCTTTGGTAGTATAACAACTTCTTTTAATATTTCTTGTTAAATATTAATTTCCTTGATAATTTGATTCTTACCTTGATCTTCTTTAAAGCTATCTTCCGAACTTTCCTCAAATACTTCCTCAGATCCCTCTTCAAATTCTTCTTCAAAGCCTTCTTCAAAACCTTCTTTGAGTTGTTGTTCGTTGTTGTTATTTACTGGTATGTTTGTTTTCAAATCCTAATTCATCAAGATAAGTAATGTTCAAAATGTTACAAAACTACATTATTGTTACGGGTTTTACCTAACAAGCTGATTGGTGTAGGCCTGAGGCTCGGTACACGGAAGGTGTGCATAGAGAACCTAACAATCAGGGGTCACGTGATGGAGTCTTGGGATCCCTGGTGGACTCCAGTGGACTCCAAGGACTCCAAGGGATCCAACTGTATTTCATTATCTATATAAGCACGCTGTAGGAACATGAGAGTAGATTCCTCGTGTTCAACCTAAATACATTACTGTATCCTACCTTCGACCTAGTAACTTGCTTGTGTGTCACACGTTTCCGTTGTCCCTGAACATCTACCTTACCCTTGGCTATCCAGTGACCTGGATGGCGTAGTTTTGTAACATAAACTTACAAAGTTATAATATAAAATCTTGTCAGCAAAACAATTTATAATAACATTAAACAAAGAAGAAGATATACCTTTATTCAAAGCCTTCTTCATAATAACAAGACTTACACTTAACATATATACTTTTATAGTAATTAAAGGAGAATTACAATATTGAGTAAATACTATACTTGACAAATATCAAGACTTTCAAGATATCTTTAATAATAAAGAAGCAGAAAAGTTTTAAGAAGAAAACAAGCCTAAGTATACCATTGAACTCCAAGAAGGCATTACCCCTCCTTAGAAACTTATTTACCTTTTAGCAAAAAAGGAGATAAAAGTCTTAAGGGAATATATTCATAATACATTGAAGAAAGGATAAATCTAATGATCTATTAACCTTACAAGAGCTTTAATTCTATTTATCCCCAAGAAGGATAACCACCTTTAACTTTATGTTAATTACTAAGGCCTTAATAAAATTACCATCAAAAATCAGATATCCTTATTGCTGATCAACAAGATATTAGACCTCTTAAGCTTAATTATAATATTTATAAAGTTAGACTTAAAAAATACATACTACTATATTCAGATCTAAGAAGGAGATAAGTAGAAGATAACATTCTGAATATACTACAGCTATTATAAGTATTGTATAATACCATTTAAGCTATACAACACTCTTACAACCTTTTAACAATATATCAATGAAGCTTTAACAAGACTTATAAACATGATTTACATTATCTATCTAGATAACATTCTCATTTTCTTAAAGAATGTAGAAGAGTACCCTTAGTATATACAACAAGTACTTAAATAATTATACTAGTATTACTTATTTGTTAATCTAGCTAAGTATGATTTTAATACTTAATCAGTAAAGTTCTTAGGTTATGTTATTAGTAAAGGAAGTATAATGATAAAGCAAAGTCAAGTCAACATTATTCATGACTAACTTATCCTTACCTCTTATAAGGATATTCAAATATTCTTAAGGTTTACTAATTTTTATTAATAATTTATCAAGAACTATTCTAAGGTAATTATAACTTTAACAGACTTGTTAAAAGGAATAAAGAAGGGAAAGAAGTTTAGACTATTCAAATTCTTAACATTAATACAAAGAGTATTTGACAAACTCAAGGTTATATTCTAAGAAGCTTTAATCCTTATGTATTTTGTATTAAGATTACTTATAATAGTAAAAATTAATATATCTAAGTTTATTGTTAGAATAGTATTATCTTAACTTATATCTAATGATACATAATAACATCTTATTACNTTTTTACTCAAAGAAACTTAATATGATATAATAAGTATATAAGATATATAACCAAGAATTATTAGTTATTATACTAGTATTTAAGCAATAAAGGTATTACCTTGTTTATACCTCTTTGACAATAATAGTGAAAATAGATTATAACAACTTNAAAGAAGTTTATAGACAAGGAAAAACTTAACAATAAACAAGTATGTTAAATCTAGAAGTTAATTGAGTTTGATTTTAAGATTAAGCATTAGCTAAGGAAAAGTAACTCTGCTAATATACTATTATAATAACTAGATTACAAACTCAAATCAGATAAGATAACAAAAGACTTACTCTTAATACTAAGAAAGAAACTAAGAAGGATATTCCTTATAATAACTATAAACATAACTTATTAGCATAGAAAAGCAAAAGCCTTAAAGAGCAAGAAGATAAAGAAACTCTTAAAGGATAAAATCCTTAAGTTTAGCTAATTGTTAAAGCTTACACAATTATAAGTAATTCTAGACTAAGCAAGACATTTAAAGGTCAATAAGATAAACAACATAATAATAATACTTAACCTTGTTACTAAGACTAATAATTGTAAATACCTTATCTTATAATGTTATAAAACTACATTATCCAGGTTATTAGATAGCCAAGGGTAAGGTAGATGTTCAAGGACAACGAAAATGTATAACACACAAACAAACAACTAAGTCAAAGGTAAAATCTAATAATGTATTTAAGTTAAACATAAGAAGTCTACTCTCATGTTCTTATAATATGCTTATATAGATAACGAAATATCATTGGACCCCTAGACCCCCAAATCCCCAAGTCCTAAGCTAACAGACCTTGGACCCCCTAAGTCCCAAGTCCTTATCATATGACTGTCTAATTATTAGGTTCTCTTGTACAACATATCTATACTAAGCCTTAAGCTTATACCAATTAGTATATTGTAGTAAAACTTATAATATTATCCCCTTTCTTGCTTAACATTATCTTAACATTAAAACATTATCCTTAAACAATCTCTTTGTTTAGTAATTCTTCTTTCCTTTTCAATATGCCACCTAAACAATAATATTCTGAGAGTAACATAAAAGAAAGAACAAGATTAAGAAAATATTAAGAGCAAATGACCTTAGATGATTATATTGACAAATATAGTTTTGAAATAATACTTTGTTTGTTTTGCAAGTAAAATAACTTTGTTTACAAGATAGACCTTAATTCTAATCATTATAATAAGTACTTATATCATAAATAATCTTATAATAACAAGAGAATTACTTCTTCTTCTTTCCTTATATACAAGTATAAATATAATTAACTTGTAGAAGAAGAAGAGAAAACTAACAAAATTCTTCTAAAGATAATAACCTGCTTAGCCTGTTTAAAGAAACAGTAATCCTTCTTGAAGAAGTATACTTAGGAAATGTTTTATTATAATTTGAAAACTTTAGACAAACTTAATATTATAAAAGAGAAAGAAAAGCAAGAGAAACTATTTGAAAAGTTATATTCTACTAACTTAAACAAGGCTTCTTTCTTTATTATTAACCTCTTCTTTTCTAACCTTATAATTTCATTACCTAGAAATTTATTCTAAGAATAAGCTTAGTAATATACCTTTA